>JANHFL010004955.1:0-11133 GCA_032468155.1 Oxyrhabdium leporinum
AGAAAGAAAGAAAGAAAGAAAGAAAGAAAGAAAGAAAGAAAGAAAGAAAGAAAGAAAGAAAGAAAGAAAGAGGCAGAATCCAAGTCAACATAGGACTCCAGAAACCTCAACCAAGCCTCCAGTCCCTTTTCTGTGACAAGTAGAATCTGTTAAAAAGAAAGACATGTTTAATTATCTCTCTGGGGAATATAAACCAGAAAGGGGGTAGGGGAGGATATGATTTTCTGAATAGTCTCAGAAAGAAGAGAAAAACTGAGTTGAGAATCAAGTCAAGAAAAGCTGACTGGAACAACAAAGCAAATTGCAAGGACTTCTTGAGCAAAAGTCACAGCAGGAGGACGCAGAGGAAACTCCAGAAAGAAAAGGAGACTCAGCCCAGAAAAGGCAGGCAAGGGAACTGCCCAAACAAGGAAAGAAACCCTTCTGGCTATAGGAGAAAATGACAATGGGTGCAAACTAGAAAGTACAGTGAAAAGTTGGGGTTAGAAAAAAGCTGAATGGGAGAAAGGAAAGAAATTGTCAGATTCCTAAAGTGATACTGTCATTCAACTGGGGAAGGGGGGGGGCTCTATAACCCTCTTTAAAAAGTTGCTATTTTATAACCTATGTTCTGGTGCCTAGCTGTCTTAAGTATTTCTCACCTTTTGGGGAATGTAGAAGGGAGGCGGAGGCTATGTGGATTCTTTCACTTTGCAGTGAAAGGAGATGGCCCTGAGAAAGCACGCTTATCTATTAAGAAGACCGTTACAATAACACCTTTGCACCTGTGGATTGGTTGAACACACATCAGACTATGGGGAGGAGGTTTCTAGTGCCTTAATTCTAACTGTATTGCATAAGGGGATTTAGAATCTGCTTTCACTTTGTCCTGCTGTCACTTCTGGGACCTGACATAAAGCAGATTCTGCAAAAAACGGTCAACCCGGAGAAGCAACTTTCTCTCTACCATGGGAACGTTGCAACCATGTCCGAACAAAGCGAGCAGGGGGGAGCCAAGGGCTGGGGGGAACTTCCAGCTACTCTGCAACCAGAGGAGAGCCCAGTACTGCCCCCCCAAGAGAGGTTGAGACGCCCCAAGGAAACCCGAACAACCTCCGCTGGTCGATCAGAAGAGGACAAAAAGACAACTGGGACAGAAGAACCCGGAGTATAACCCTAACCCCGGGCAGCCGGAAACCTGGCTGGAAATTGGAGCTGGAGGCCCTCTCTGACCAAGAGGAAACATTTGAAGACCCCCTTAGAGAGGATTGACTGAGGGGACACATCACACAGCTGGTGATGGAAACCCCTGACAGTCTCAGCCTTAAAGGGGATCGGGAACAGCCACCAAGGGGCGTGGAGGCAGCAGCACCAGCCGCTGCAGTCGGAGCCATTATCCCAGACCCATCCGCCACTGGTCAAGCCGAAGCCGCCGTCAGGGGCCTGGCAGAAGTGGCAGTGGACCCCCTCGAGTGGTTCATGCAGCTGTGAATTACTGGGGTCACCCCGAGGACCTCAGATGGAGTGGAAGAGTGGAAGTGAAATTTGATGGAGACCCACAGTAATTGGGATTCTTATGTTGCACGTACTCATATACATGCAAGAGTATGGGAATGATTTGCAAACCCAAGGGGCATGAGTTCGAGTGGTGACCCTCACCCTAGAAGGCACGGCAGCCAGGTGGTTGGTAGCCTTACACAACACCGACGCCACAGAACTACACAACTTTGACCACTTCATGATGGCCCTATGCCACAGATTCGAAGATCCCCTAGCTGATAGGAAAGCACGTGATCGGATAAAAGTCATCAGGCAAGGGAGATGATCCGTGGGCAAATACACCGAGGAATTTACAGAACTCGCCTGCCGTGTGAATTGGCCAGAAGACATCCTGATTAGCCGTTACCAGGATGGGTTAAGCGATGATCTCTACAATGCCTGCGTGGCAAGGGGGACCCCCAACTAGCTGCAAGAGTGGCAGCCGCTCCTGAAAGAGATCCCCTCCTCGGGGGAAACACAAGCCATCCAGACCATAGGCTGCCTATCCCCAAAAGTTTCTGACATGCTTCAAGTGTGGAAAGGAGGGGCATCGCGCCGCGGAATGTCACTCCAAAATGCAAGCCAGAAAACCAGAGTGGCCATTGGGGGGGGAACCTGCCAAACCTGGTCCGTGAGGGGTAGAAACAGCTTTGAGTGGCGGGAGAACCGGGAGGTTCAGGATCCTGACCGTTTTGGTGATGAAGCTCTGACCAATCCCCAGGAGGATCCAAAATTTTTTGGAAGCGATCCAGAAGATGAATCGCTGGTGGATCTCTCTCTTTTCTGAGGGGGCAGCATGTCAGATCCCTAAAGTGATACTGCCACTCAACTGGTGAAGGGGGGAGGACCCTCTTTAAAAAGTTGCTATTTTATAACCTAGTGCCTAGCTGTCTTAAGTATTTCTCACCTTTTGGGGAATGTAGAAGGGAGGGGGGAGGCCATGTGGATTCTTTCACTTTACTTGAGAAAAAGAAATACTAATATCATAGCCCTAGAAAGATGTAAGTTAGATTACAAAAGACCATGGCCAGCCAGCTCAGAGGAGTTCTAGCTAAAGTAGTGAATCCACAGTCCCTTCACTGCCCTTTCAGCTGTAGAGCTGCCAGCTGAAATTTCTGAAGGTAACTTCCAAGAAAGCAAGTTTAGGGTGTTTTTTTTAATAAAGAAAAAAAATCTAATTATTTTTATCTGTGGAACCAATTCAGTAATAACCTTAACTGTAAAAAAATATGGTAATTCTTTCTAGAAAGACAATAGGATGTTGAAATGTAAGGATACTAAGACAATCTTAGAACAAAAAGCTATGATCCTTGTACTACATAAGAATTTTATAACTAAAGGCACTCCTACAGGCAATGCATATAGATAGTGCAAATTAATCAAGCCAAGCAGTATGTACATTTATTTATTAAACCAATTTCTATACTGCCACAATAAAATAAGGCTTCTTACAGCTTACATAAAATATTTTTTAAAAAAATAAATTATTCATAGAATATACTTGCAATAATTTTTTTAAAAAATGATCAAACATATGAATAAAAACAAATTAAAGATGGCATTATAAAAATAAAGGTCTTTAAAAAAATTCTGCTTGATAGTTTCTAAAACATCCCAAAGAAGGGAGCTAGTCTGATCACTATGAGGAGTCTTATGGCTTCAACCCCCTAAACCTCCCAGAAATATGAGTTTGTAACAGTTTAACTTAAGTAGTCAGTTAAGAAATGGTTGGAGTAGATGTTTTGAAGATATTCAGGCATCAAGGCATAATGCTTATCTGAGAAGAATCCAAGAATCTCTATCTGTTCAATTTAATCCAGCAGATCAGGCATGCTGCAAAACCTGTCAGCCAAGGAGTGTTCACTGGGCTTTTTCTACAATAGCCCTGTACTCTGTGGATTTTCCTCACCTAGGGGATTAGAATGGCTCCCTTTCACGAGGCTCTAAAAATATAGCTGTGTTCCCAAGCCTGGGGCACTGCATGGTCAAGGACCTAATTTCATGGCTTTATTGTTAATTGGCCAAGTAACTCAGCTGCTGTGTTTATTGATTTTGGATTATTTTGTTTTTATTATTTTAATTGTAATATATTTTTGAACTATACGCCACCCAGTGTCATTGATTGAGATGGATGGCATGAGTTACTGTCCCAGATTCATCTGCCCCAGGTAGGATTGCAAATAATTTACTAATCAAAGCTGTATGTAGGCCTCTGTGGCCATGGCTTACTGTTTCAAGTTATGAACAAGTTCCCTGATGGGAAATACAAGCCTGTCAAGGAACAATTCTAGTGGTGACCAATGCCCATTATATCAAAATCCATTCTAATTTACTAGAGTCGAGTTTTCAGCTAGATTCTGGCAGCCTCCAAGTGCTGGGAAAGAATATAACAGCATTCCCCCCAGGACAGCAATGTGCATTGGATATCATCATTCTACTGACGACCTCTCCAGGTGATCCCATATAGATGTTAAAGATCAGGAAAGAGAGGAATGATCCCTAGAGCATCCCACACACTGGGCTCACTGAGCCAGCCTCTCATTACCCACCATCCACTGAAAAATGAAATGGCAAAATAACACTCAATATTGCAGATAATCCAGTAAGATATTACTTTGATGATGCCAAAAGATACTGAAAGGTCCAATAAGAGCTAGAGGGGAGGGAGGGATAAGCATTAGCCCCATCCAAATCTTGAAAAAATATTAAGAGAATGACCAATATTGTATCTATATGGAATGCAGGATATTTCTTTATAGTGTTGTGGAACTGATCTAATGCCACCAGCCCAACCACATTTCCAATAATGGGCAGATTGAAGACAGGTCAGTTATTCACCAGCACTACTGGATTCAGAGACAGTCTTTTTGGGAGGGGGATTCTGGAACTCCCCCTCTCATGATATGACAAATTCCCACATCCAAATGGCCATCACTCCATCCATTTCCTGAACAAGCCAGGAAAGGCATGGGTCCAAATGACAAAGTACAATTGAGATAGCACCCTTCCCCTCTTCCTCAGTGGTCACAGATAACAAAATAAGCAATTGCTTATCACTGCTTTCAGAGTAGGACTTTGCCAAATCCAACTATGAGCAAAATGCTGCAGAAGCTGGTCACAGCAACTTGGCAAAACATCACATGGCTACCTTTCCTAAATTTGCTACCTAGACAACACTGGACAGCAACTCATGAAGGGAATAAGAGAGGAGAAATAAGAGTGTGCCTCTCTTCAATTTTCATCACAATAGAGGCCCAAACATAGGACATACCAGTGCTCAGCTGGATTTGCTTCAAGTTTTCCTCTACTGATGCTGCGGATTTCATTTCTGGCATTTCGTTTCCTGGATGCCTCAGTGAAGCAAACCAACCCCCAAGCTCAGCAATGAGAAAGAGGTTACTTAGAAGAAATCTGGCACCCAGTTCATCTCCTGATACCAGTTGCTCATCAACAATGAAATAAAACTGCCTGTCAAAGACCTGAGAAAATATTCAAAAACCCTCTGAAAACCAATTAGATGAATTAGGCATTGGTCCTACTGCCCTATGGAGGCTACTAGTCACAATCAGATCTAAGGGGATATGACTGTCGCAACAGGATAATAGAAATTCCCTCTATTTCTGGCTAACCAGATGTAAATTGAACAAAGAGAATGTAAACATCTACATCTATCATCAAGTTGGGATATAAATTCCCACATTTTACCTGAATCAGCTCCCAAACCTGGCAGACTGGAGTGACCCAGCACCAAAAGGCAAGCTTTCTTCAGTACCAACCCTGAGATGAGCTCAGCGAGCTCAGGAAGGGATCTTGCCAGGCAGCAGGGTGATTAGTACACAAGTAGGACCCCTACTTGTCTCTCCAGCCCAATGTGGTAAGGCCAGTATAGATATTATTCAACTTACGACAACAATTGAGTTCAAAATTTCTGTTGCTAAACAAGGCAGTTAAGTGAGTTGTGCCTCATTTTACAACATTTTTGCCACAGCTGTTAAGCAATTCACTGCAGTTAAGCGAATTTGGTCTCACCCATTGACTTTGCTTACTGGAAGCCAACTAGGAAGATTATAAATGGTGATCACATGATCCCTGGACAATGCAACAGAATTTGGTTTCCCCACTGACTTTGCTTGTTGGAAGCCAACTGAGAACATTACACATGGTGATCACATAATCCCTGGACAAAGCAACTGTCATAAATACATGTCAATTGCCAAGGACCTGAATTTTGATCATTTGACCTTGGGGATGCTGCAATGGTCATAAGTGTGAAAAACAATGGTTCTGTCACTTTTTTCAGTATTATTATAACTGGTTATAAGTCAAAGATTACCTGTAGCTTGAATATCCAATTGAACTATCTGTTGCAAATCTCTTGCAAACTACAACAAATCTTGTATTTCAGAAATATGACTTCAAAACTTGTCTTAGGAGGCTTCAAGCTGCATCCATCTCTCTACTCCTGCAAAGAAACTGGCACAATCTTTCACATTTACCAAAAATCTATGTTTATTTTAAGTAGATAGTTTCATAGCCTGAATATAAATAATTGAAATCCTTTAATAAATCATGTTACATTTGTTATAGCTAGTTCATCTTTCCTGAGAAAAATATTAAGACATCAATATACACAACTAAGTTCATATTAAATTAATGTAATGGGAAAAAATAAATATTTTTCTCTTATTATTTCCCTAGGAATTTGAATGGAAAGCATTTTTCCATATTCATTGGATTCACTAAATAGGTCAGACAAAAATAATTAGTTTTAACATCAGGATAAACAAAACACAGAGTCTAAAGTTTCTGTGGATGTTGCACACATATATTTCAGCTTTCATGCTATGTGTTCTGTTTGAAGGTGTTTCTTTAGCTATCATGAAACTTCAGACTAAAAATCAAGCCCCACTGCTCTTTGAAAAAAATAACTGTTGGAGACTTGGGTTGATGATTAATCCTATCAATTTTGGAGATCGAGCTAAAAGCCTGTAATCCAAACATACTTTCTAGGAAAGCTAAAAATGTCAGCTTGGCCATAAAACATTGAAGAGGACTAAGGAATGATAAGCTGGAAGAGGACTGCAGGATACGAACTCTTGAAAACCCAAAGAAAGCAACTCTCTAAAAAGAAACTGCCTATGGAATGCATCTTTCTTTTTGCATAACCTCATTGTCTTTCTAGTCCTGCCTCATTATCATAGAGACACCCTAATTGGCTCACAAACCTCACTAGATATATCATACATTATTGCTGTTTAAATCCAAAAAATAATTTGCTACTGTATTCAATCACATATATATTTAAATTTGCATAAATCTGTAAGAACTGATTATAGCTTCTCCCCTCCTCCCCACTGTCAATAAACCAATCTGTGCTTCAGTGTAATGTGTACTGACTGATCTCTATTCCAAAGTTCCTCATACAGATATAAGTACCACATGAGTGAAAGATGGTATGGATTGCTGACATTCAGGCTACATTCATATGTTAACACAAGTTTTTAACATCCATAATTTGTTATGTCTGGCTGTGTGGCTAGTTAACTCATCCTGTAATGCAAACCTCTATGAGAACTGAATTCATATATCATGCTAAATCAATATCATTTATTTTAGCATGCATTTCATTGCAACAAAAGGAAGCATCAGACACAAATATCCTATCTCATCACATGCCTCATTCGAAGGAATTATTGTGGATTTGCATGTGTCACAAAAAGTTCTGTTAAATAAAAAAATCTTTTTTATAAATGCAAATCGAAATATGGCATGATAGCACATTAATGAGTTTTTATTGATGACTCCCCTTGAGAAATTGGAGGGCAGAAGAGCTCTGGATGATCATTATCCCTTAATTCTTACTAGCAAAGAGCAACAGAATTTCAACAATGAAATTATTTGACTGTTTTGAAATATTTGGTTCTAATTTTAGCCAACATTCAGTTACTTTATTTGATTCAAGGCAACCAGGCCTATAGAGAAAATTCTGGGATGGTGGTAGCTTGACGCAAGTTCTCAAAAGAAATTCACTATTTTGGAAATCCTAATTTTAAAAAGGCAGGGAAAAGAGAGTGAGGGGTTTGGGGATACTTGGACAGAAGGAGGGGAAAAAAGTTTCAGATCTGGAGAGTTTTTAAAGATTTTGAAAAATTGCAAAGAAAATTTAGGCTGCCAAAAAAGTCCTCAGATCCATTCCAGTTGAAATATTTGTTGAGTTCTCAGTTTGGATCCGACATTGACACACTCTGAAACTTAAACTACTTCACACACTTGAAAAGATTTCACTTGAAAAAATCTCAATCTGAAGCTCAGTTGTATAAACAACTGAAGAGGAAGTGTAAAATTAATGTGGATTAACAAGAATTTTAAAATAAAAAAATGGAATATCTTATTTCATCTATCAGTACTTTTGTAATCTAAAGGATATCAAATATGTCATTGATCTTCAGATGAAATTAACCCATAAAAATCATATTTACATAAAAATCTACATATGAATAGAACATATGTATGTATAATACACACACACACACATATATAATCTTAATTGATCATATGTATAACTATGTCTACAACGTTACAGGGATTACAAGAGACTACAGTATACAGGCATGCAATGGGGAATGTACCAAGATGTTTACTCTCCCTATTAGTTTACGTTTCTGTTATCAGTTACCAGACCATTAAATACTGATATTAAAACTTGAAACATTAATATTGAAGCCCTGAAAATGTAACCATTTAATCGGGTTTTATTATTACAACTTTCACTTGTGCTAACATCGTGCAACTTTCTCGTCCAGTAATTTTTACCTTCAAATTATTTTCTGTATGGAACTTGGCACAAGATCGAAGCTGAGTCACCCAGTACTCTCTCTCCTTTGTATCACCAGCTAGAATAAACACACATGAAATAATCTGTAACATAGTTTAAAAGCATATTAAAAGCAATTTGTTGCTTTGAAAATGCCCCATGTTCTAAAATGCCCTGTACTAAAATTAAGGTATTAAGGTATTCTGATAAGTGAAAATTGATCTGTCTATCTTGCTTTTAAATCTGAGGTATATAAATTAATCCTAATATATCAAAATATTTACTGACAATTTAAATATACATTGATGTCAAGAAGTCTATCTTCCTGTAAACAAATATGACCCACAATATAAAATGTACAATTCAGAGAATTCTATAAGATATTGTTATAGTTGACTAATTTTCATTTAATTAAATCAACAGACTTTCAATACCTTTTTCAGCCTTGATTTAATTAGAAACAATTTTTACAATACAAATACAAATCTCATGCCATTGTACTAATTTGCATATTAACATTAATAGGAGAAATGCAGAGCCTTACTTTAATTTTATAAAAGTTAGCAAAAGTGTTTACTACAGTTAACATAGTTTGAAGATCATACTGTATTAAGGGAACTACACTCTGAAGAATACTATACCTCTCAGTTTATACATTTCTCCATTAGCAGAATATACCACCAACATGTCTGGAGCTTCATCATTGAGAGAAACTATAGCCCCAGCTAAAGATAGGATTCCTCGAGGCTTCTGGTTTTTACTCTGCTCATTTACAAAGTACTGTAGAATTCCAGTCTCAAAGTCCAATATAAAATACCTGTTAATTAAAAAAAATAAAGATACATAAAGATACATAAATAACTTTTCTCTGAAGAATTTATTTTGAAACCCCAAAAAATAAAAAGCTAAAACTAATACATGGAATAAATGAAGCTATTCCATATATAATGTTGACAAATTAATATTTGCCATTATTCAGTAAGAAATTTAAGGCTGAAAAATAAAATATTCTTGAAATACCTAGAAAGGGCAAAGTCATCTTGAGGTTACTCATTGGAATGATTTAATATCTAAAATACAAGGTACTTGTTTTAAGATTAAAGTACTGTACAATTGATAGATGGTAGATTAAAGGGACACAAGACTATTCAAATAGAAAATAAATTAAAACTCTAAACCACTGCATTGAAAACTCAAAGGTGTCATATATACAGGTAGTGCTTGACTTACAATAGTTCATTTAGTGACCGTTCAAAGTTACAAGACTAGAAGTGACTTAGGACTGTTTTTCACACTTACGACTATTGCAATATCCCCATGATCACATGATCAAAATTCAAATGCTTGGCAACTGGTTGATATTTATGACGGTTGCAATGTCCTGGGGTCATGTGACCAGCTTTTGCAACTTCTGACAAGCAAAGCCAATGGGGAAGCAAGTTTCACTTAATAACCATGTTATTAATTTAATAAATGCAATTCACCTAACAACTGTGGCAAGAAAAGTCATAAAATGAAGCAGTCACTTAACAAATGTTTCACTTAACAACATAAATGTTGGACTCAGTTGTGGTCATAACTCGAGGACTACCTTTATTAGACTGAGCTTACAATAATTTTTGATAGAAGCAAATTTTTAGGAACTAAAATAGTTAACTGGCAACGGCAGCCAAGTCAATCACGTTTGTGCTGATGAAATCTGTCACAAACGTAATGAACAAACTTAATGAAAATTTCATTTTTACAAATGAGCTTACCTACTGCTTCAAACATTTTAATATCTCAGAATTCCAATTCAAACAAACAATTGAATAGCTTGCAGCTATTGCAGTTAGTTTCCATTGAAATTAGCTGGTTATAATTAACTTGCCTTGATTTTTATGAAGGCAAGGTGCAATTTGGTTTAGTATGTGCTCTTTTTAAATTTTCACTTCACTACTTTTCAAAACCAAAATATTAAACACATTTTCAAATGGGAAAAGATTTTGGTTCCTCTTTTTATAGTGACCCTCTCCTCATTTTTACACATTTTCTTGAAAATAAATTCAATGAATTAAATATGAGGTATATTGAAATGTGACCTTAGCGATAAAGCTTTATTATGAAAAAAATCAGCATTTTACCTTATGCCTTATTCAACAAATACAAGCTGTAAGAGCAGATCTTGGCACAGCAAAACTGGAAATGATCATTGTATCCATCATTAAAAAAATTAAATGTGAATATCAGGATGACTTTAATCAAATTGAAAAACTGCTACAGCTTATAATAAAATCCTTAACTTTTCTAAACAGCAAATTAGGATTATATAAATGCATTTTTGTTCAACAACTATAAGCATTTATTGCTACTCAAAAAAGATACATCAAAAATTAAATATTTAGATTTATACTCAGTTTGATGTCTTTCTAAAGACTAATCAAGTCCCAATGTTTTCCTCTTAAGTTGCTGAGAGTTTCAGAGTTAAACAAATGGTAACCTAAAGCTGCTTTTTTAGGAGGTAACTGGGCTTTCTTTTCTTTGAAGACGTTTTGCTTCTCATCTAAGAAGTTTCTTCAGCTCTGACAGAATAGTGGGGAATAGAAGGATTTATATTCCTTGCAGACAGCTGGTAATTTGTCCAGTTGCCTCTTGAAAAAGCACCTTGGGGACAACCATGTATAGGAAGTTAGCACCCATCCCTCTCCTAGAAGAATAAAATATTTTAGGAAATATTAAAAAAGGAGATTATATTTACCTGAATGAGAAATGGAGAAACATATTTTTTTAGGCAGGAAGCAGACTCACTCTTAATAGCCCCC
>JANHFL010004956.1:6546-16802 GCA_032468155.1 Oxyrhabdium leporinum
CAGGCAATGAAAAATCAGTTTGCAAAGTAGCCTGTAAATTAGAGATCATGGTTTGCAGAGGCTAACATATCAGATTATCCTTTCTAATAACTGTTGGCTTCTCTTCAGGTTACTGTTAACAGATTTGACAGCGCACCAGGAATATTTCTTTAGCATTTGCAAAAGTGTTTAAAGAAGAAAGACAGAGTTTGGGGAAAAGCTAGGAATGAAACAAAAGGCCTTCCGATGAAAGAATTCCTAGCACTTTTTTATTTATATCCTGCCTTTACTATTATTATAAACAACTCAAGATGGTGAATATTACTAATACATCTCCGTCTTCCTATTGTCCCCACAACAATAAGCCTGTGGATTGAGTGGGACTGAGAGAGGGAGTGACTGGCCCAAGGTCACCCAATGGCTTTCATGGCTACTTCAGGATTAGAACTCACAGTCTCTTAGTTTCTAATCTGGTGCCTTAACCACTAGACCAAACTGGTTCTTAGTCTGAATTTTAGACTTTTATAGTCTAAAGGAGAGAGATACATGCCCCAAAGAAGGGGAGAATGAGAGAGAGAGAGACAGAAAAAGAGAGAGAGAGAAATCAACCAAAACCAGGGAATGTCTACTGGAGTCAAGATGGCGGTTGTAGCTCACCTACATTTTTAATGTACATCATGCATGTGACACAGGACAAAAGTGTTATGGCTTTCCTCTTGCTATCCCCTCAACCCGTGGATGCCCTTGCAGCAACCCCTTTAAACGTTTTGCTCTATAACTCCCATAATTCCTTACCAATGATCATGCAGCCTAGGATAAAATGCTGTACATCCTATCTCCCAAATAGGGCTGTCTCATATATTTCCCCACTTGGTGGGGATCTGTTTTATCTAAATCCTAGTTTAAACCAGACATGTTTAAAAATGTCTGTAACTAAATCACATTCCACCATGTATCAGTGATTCTGGGTTTTTTTTTTGTATGTACCATCAACCTCTCTGTCAATCACCTCAATGCCAATAGGCTAGGAAAGAAAAACTCACCTTTTCCAGAGAGGGCATTTATTTGTTTACAGTTATTGTATTATTATATTTATTATGCATGTGAAAGTCCCAGCAACTAATTTTGTGTTTTACTTAACACTATTCTTATCAGTACTACATGCACTTCCAATTGAAAATGATTAAAATAGGCAACACCTAATGTAAAAGGGGGCACAATAAATAAAGACATAAAACTAGTATCTGATTAAAAAAAAGATAGGAGAATAAACTATATGCTATGTCATTGAATTGCTACTTTGCGATTACAGCATAGGTACAAAACCTACAGCTCAAACCAAGAACATTATCAGTCCATTAGAAAGAAGCACTTGAGAACAGAACAATCCCTCCCCTCTAAAAAAAATATACTCCAATACTTCTGGCTTTAAGTGAGTTGGAAATGATTGCCGAAACTGGGGTTGATAGATGGGATATCCTTTGAGTCAAACTCTATGGTCATCCATCAATGAAATAATTAGCAGAAAGGAGCAGCAATAATGGTTGCCTTCAATTAAACTGCACATACATTGAAGTCGTTGTAAACCAGGGGCATCCAACCTTGGCAACTTTATAATCTGTGGACTTCAACTCCCAGAATTCTCCAGCTAGTTGAAGTTCACAAGTCTTAAAAGTTGTCAAGATTGGACACATCTGCAAATATAAACCTTTGATGAAGCATCTCTGCTGGTCCATGTTTCTGAGCAACACAGGATATACAGCAAAGATGTATGGACTTTGGAAATGAGATGAAAATGTTGGGAAAGTTCCCAATTAAAAACCTAAGGAAATATTTCTTTATTAAGAACCACACAAGGGTATTTGATCACTTGTTTTTCTTTCACATTTCTAATATATGACAGGTCAATTGGGTTACAAATAGATGAAGACGTTTATAAATTTTGGACCTGCTTTGCAAGGGAGGGGAAACTATTATTGTTGTAGTAGTATTGCTGTTCAACTGGGGTGGGGGGATAGTATGTGTTTTTGTCTTTCGTGTTTTTAATCCACATTTTAAAATGTTTTTGTCTAGTTCTGTTTTGTCTCTGTTTAAGTTTTATCTTTTGGATTTTGTATTTTAATCTGGAATAAAATAAAAATTGCAAAAAATATTTGGAATATTTGTGTGATATAGTATATATCATATTTATTGTAGTCTTGTTAGGGATGGGAAAGCTTATAATTATTTGTAGACCTGCTATGTAAAGGGGAAGAGATTTATCATTTTTTTTTTATTTCCCAGCATCTAGCTGGGGTGGATCTTATATGTTTAATCTCAAATTTATTTGATACTCGGGTCACTTTTTCTCCTTTTTTTTGTACACCATTTTTTTGTTTTGTTTTTAGTGCTAGATGTATTTTTCTGGTTTGGTTTTCTGGTTTGTATTTTACTTTTATGATAAAACAAAATAAATATATATATTTATAAAAGAAAGAAAGAGAGGGAGATTTTTTTCCCCTTCAAACCAGCTCTTGGATAGTTAGAGAGCAAAATGCTTTGAATTTTCCTTCCCAACAGCAGTTTTTTAAAAAAAACAAACAAAACTTTATGGCTATTCTTACAGATGTATTGATAAGCAGCTAAGCTGTGGCTGGAGCTTTGCTCTCTGTTATAACAAAATCAGTAACCAATAATCAATTATATTTATAGGTACGTTTAACTTATATTGGTCTCTAAGTAGTCCTGCAGGCAAAACAGAAGAATTAGGAGGATAGTTGAAAAAAACAAAATTCAGAATATAAAGGCCAAAAAATGGAATGGAGGTACTGCTGCATTGATTGAAAATATTGATCTGATTAAATACAAAACCTAGGTTTGGTTGGCATGCACCATTAACCTCATTGTGTAATGACATCATTAGGCAAATGACACCATTTCCCCTCAAAAACAAACCCTTTATTTCCTATGTTATGCAACTGAGGTAAATGATGCTATTTGCATAAGGACATTATTACCCAAATGACACAAATTGACATGAATAATATTGTTTGCATCATTTGTCTAATGACATCATTAAAGACAGGGCACAGATTGCTTCAACTGAGTACTCCTGAATTTAACAGACGTTCTTTAATAACCAAACATCCCTTCTCCTCAATTAGTTGGGTAACAAGTTTTGCTGCAATATATTTTTGAATATATTGGCAAAAGAGGGGATGGAGTCCTTAATTGGTAACTCAGTGTCTACAGATTAGCCTAATTTAACAATAAATGATCAAATGGCACATTTAGAACGGTGACTGGTAAGAGATCAGAACAAGAAAGCAAAAGAAGACAAAATTTATTTATCCCGGACTTTTTCTTTTTAAAATTCCTGCAAAGCATGAAATGAAAGAGGGTGCATCCATTTTCTGGTGACAATAATACTTGCAGTAATATCTTTCGGCTTTCTGTGGAATATTTTAAAGAGCACAAAAACATTTTAAGAAGGGACAAAAAGTTTCCCTCTCTTGAAAAAAGGAATGTCTTTTAGAAATTTCACTGGAAACTTACAAGGTATGTGGATGGTCCTTAAGATGAAAGCATTTCTCTCTCCTTACAATCCCAAGTGGCTTGTTTCAGCCTCCCTCCCCAAATTCAATCCCCTAGCAAACAGACAACGTTTACTTTGAATTCTTACAACAACTAGCAGGTGACCCCACTTTTGTCTCGTCATAGACCATAGCTTTTCAGCAACTAGCTAAAATCTGGCTTGTCACTATAATCTGATATTTGAATTTTGACCAGGTCTGTCCAAGTTGGAGAAAAATTCTAGCCCTGTATTGTGGACTAACTTGTTTTGACAACTGTAAGGTAGAAAGCAAAAGGGGAGGTGGGGAAACAGATTTACAAAACTGTTAATGAACCATTGCAAATAGCTGCCTTGGGCCACAGATTATCGAGGGCTGATTTAAAATACCCTTGGCAGCTAAGGACTGAGGTCAAGAAAGGATATGGAATCATAAGTACAAGTTATTTCCTTCAACCATAGTTCTGAGTAATGACAGTAATAACATTTGTCTGTCTTGGGGTAAATAATTTGAAATTTCTAGTGTTGGGGAAGTTTCCCAAAAAAATCAGTGGTTTAGTCTTTCAAGTCTATTCAGATTTAAATGTTAGGCAGGTTTGTTGTGAACGAGCATAACACATCCTACTAATCCATAGAAATTTAGTTGACTTTTCCAGCCTATAGTTAAGCTGGAATTTGAATAAGAAAGTAATTTATATTTTTTGTGGGGGTTGCCCTTAAAGAAAAGTTTGCAATCTATGTTAGGTGGATGGGTTCAACAGTTGTATTGATAGTCCTGAGAGTTGGAAAAGAATAACTCGGAAACTTGAGCGGCATCCTTGACATGTTGAAAAATTTGCTGGTGCTACCCTGAAGCTTGGGATAGAACATACATCCTCTGTAATATGAGAAAGGTTATTGGTTCTTCCTTTTCCCCCAAAGGGAATATCACAGGAGTTGTGAAAGATGATCAACACACTCAAGAGTTATGAAACGCTTTTCATTAAACAAAGTGGCCATAATCAGCTATCACTGTGCAAATATCTAATTGCAGAAATTATTGCCTGGTGTTTCTGATTGTGGATTCTAACCTACACCGAACCTTGAAGGAATTCTTGAGATGAATATTTTGATAAAAGATGGCTAAAAATGTAGATCTGTAAAAATCAATCAATCATGCAACCAATCCAAAGCGGGGAGCAGGGATTGATCAGAAAGCAAGCCTGTGTTCCTTTTGTTAGAATATATGTCTGTCAATTCATTTTCAAAACTGAATAAAGAAATTGGGTTGATGATTCAGGGTGAGGCAGACGGAGAGAGAAAAAGAATATACAGTTGTGTGCAAGAAAGAGAATAAAGAGGGAAAGAAGGAGAATGTAAGAAGAAAGCACATTGAGATAAAATTATATGCATTATAATGCTCCGGAGGTAAATGATTTTAGCAGTAGAAGAGAAGATATCCTAAGGAAATAGTGGGGAAGTTAAATCATGGAATCTTTTGCCAAAGATATAGAGAAGTTTACTCACTTAATGATTTAACAAAATTGTTTTGCTCTTTAGATAGTTCCAAGTGCTCATCTCTGTTTTTTAGATGAGGGAGCCAGTGTTGTCTCATGTGACCAGCATGATTATATACTGAGGCACACGGAATGCTATTATCTTCCCACCAAAAGTGGTACCTATTTATCTACTTACTTTTCCATGCTTTTGAACTGCTAGGTTGACAGGAGCTGGAGCAAGTAATGTAAGCTTCCCCCATCACACGATGCTTGGTCTCGAACTGCCAACCTTCCGATTGATAAGCCCAATGTCTTAACTGTTAGATCACTGTGCCCCATATATATGGCTCTAACAATCATAACTATCTGGTCCGCTAGATAGCTGACTTATGGAAATATGGAAATTGTGAATTTGCTGAGCTATAATGCTCAGAAGATACAGATAACAAGGCAATGAAGAATATTGAATGTTGTAATCCAGCAATTTCTGGATTACTACAGTGTTCCTACTCAGTCTATTACAGAAGGAATTTGGTAGCACTTGTTCAAGCTAACAAAACATATTAAATTTTTAATTTGAATTTGAAAAGGTGCTCCTATACTTCTAATTCTGGCTATCTAGCATACGGTTAATTTTTGTTTTTAGTCCATGATTTTCTTCTAACTGCATTACTGGACAGTGATGTAAGCCATCTTTTGATTTTAGCTGTGATGGTGTGTGCAAGAGCATGTTGATTTTCTACTATGACTTCATGTTACATTTGTGGGCTGCATGATTGAGTATCCATTTTAGATCTCTTGAGGTGTCCAGACTGTTCCCAAAGAATCAAGTGAAGTGTAGTTTTGAGAGAAAAATGCAGTCTTAGCCCTTCTCATGGAAGTTGCCAGGGAGAGAGAATTCATCAGGCACCCTTTAAATCAGTGATGTCCATATCCTAGGAGACAGAGTATGTACTCAGCACATTCTGAGCTTGTGACTCATCTGGTGCTGTCTTTAAAAACAAAAAAAAGACTTGATAGAACACCCATCGGATAAAGTCCAAGTTACCAAGCCTTTTAAACTGTGATATCTTCTTTGATCCCTGCTTTCCTTTCCTTCATTTTGTTTTGGGAATTAGAAAGCTTTTTATGCACTGACTTTCTGGATCAATGTTTGCCATTGTTCTAGGAGTCTCCAGTAAAGTATACCAGAGAGCTCTTGTTTCTCTTCAATGCAGAAACTGCCACTGTGGGTGGTCAGTTCTTGAAGCTGCTGCAAGCCAGCTGTATTGAGAGGGTTGTCTGTTGGCTTAACACACAAAGAATGTTTCTTTACCTTTCCTTTGCAGATGCCACATCTATCCATTTAACGAAAAGACTTTGGGATGAATAGATTTCTAATATTAAGAACTAATAAACACATATAGGACAGAACTCTAGACAGCTATGCTTATTTTAAGTATCAGTGAAGTTCATGAGAAGAAGCTCTACTAGATCAAAACAAAAACATAATAGGACCAGCATTCCTTCTCACAGATGCCTAGGAAAAACTTGCAAGAAAGATGTAAATATAATAGACATCTTTGTATTGAATTACCCAGCAAATTGTACGGAGAGTTATTAGAGGCATACTATCTCTGAAAGTGGTTGTAATATGTAGCTATCTGGGTTTGAAATAAAATGATCCCTTTCCAATCAAGTTTCTGGGTTCACACAAAGTACTGGACCAAGGGAACACAGAACTGTTTTTAAATCTTCATAATAATTCGCAATAGTCTTTTTTTCAAAAAACGCTTCATAATAATTAGTCAGTCTTTGTTGACTGCGATCTCTTGAATCTGCACTCTTTCTATGGCTGCCTGGTTAACTCCATTATCACCATCATTGTCATAATTCAAAAAGGAAATCTAAATCCATAGTTGTTACAAGGTAACAATAAGTGCTCTCATTAATGTGTATTCTTATGTTAACTCTTCTAGGTCAAGCAAGGAGAGATGCTACAGGTTCCATCTGCTAAGGAGTTCCATCCATCTGATGTAACCCAGGAAATGTTCTTTTTTTTTTTCTTTTTGCCTTAGCACTCTTTGGAGTCTGGCCTTGACTCTATTGGCCTCCTGGAAATCTCTCAAGATATGTTTATTCCAACCGGCTGAAAGATCCCTTGGAAACAGCCTTCAAAATGACTCTATTGTGTATGAGTTTTTCAAACCATCCTTCGTGGCCTTTTCATATGTGTGTATGGTTGTTTTTATTGGCTATTTAAGATGTGATTTCATTGTTTTGTATAGTAAATAAGTAAGTAAAGATCATGGTTTAGTTCCTTCATAATTGCTGCGAATTGGAAACCCGTGGACTCCAGAAAGATTCTGAACTTCCATCATTAAACTTACTAAAAGTCATTTATGAAATAGTGTTCAAAAAGGAAAAAAGCTTGGAAACAACAGCAAGGTCGAAAGGAGATATTTAATTATCAAAGAATCACAGTAAAATTCTAAATATAAGGAAATGACCAATTGATTTTTATTTTTTTTTAGAAAAATGAAAATTTGGAGTTATGTCTGAAACTTCTGGGAAAGGTCAGTTTTTACTTTGTAGCTTTTGCTTTCACATTGTCAAATAACAAATTGTAAAATTCAGCCTCTGAGCATAAACCTTAGGCAATGAGAAGTTTGTTTCCTCCCCAGAAGATATTTCTTAATCTGGGTTTAACAGAAAAATGCTTTTGCTGTGTCAAACGTTGTTTCAGTCTCCATTTATTGTTGGAAGTCAGGCAGCATATAAATTTAATAAATTAATAACACTAATTTATCATTGAATTTATCAAAGTTTTACGAGATAGCATGTATCCTGATGGAGGAACTAAAATTATTTTGGGCATTGCATTATTGTGATCATTGTACACTATTCAATTTCTGATTGTGGCACATTAGGAGATCTGCCTTTTGTACGGACACTCCAGCTTTTCCCTGAGATTGAAAACCAATGCTGCCTGGCCAATTCCTGCCAGATGCCAATTGGCTAGAACAAAGATGACATCACTAGACTCCTTACCCTTGTCCTTTCAATATTTTAAGCTCTAAAGCAGGGGTGTCAAACTTGATTTCATTGAGGGCTGCATCAGGGTTGTGTTTGACCTCGGGAGGGCCAGGGTGTGTTTGACGTCACTTGTGTCGGGGCACTTGTGGTGGCCTAGGTGGGGCTTGGGGGATCCTCCTGCAGCTCTTTGCCACTGAAAATGGAGCCCAGGAGGGCTGTGCACAGCCCTCCCAAACTCTGTCTCTGCTGGCAGAGGGCTGCAGGAGGCTGTCACGGCTGAAACAGAGCCCGGGAGGGCCACATACGGCCCTCCCGAGCTCTGTTTTTGCTGGCAGAGGCACTGCGGGCAGATCCTTTGCTATTTCCAGGGCAGCCCCACAGGCCAAATCTAAGCACCCCGCGGGCTGGATACGCAGAACGTGAGTTTGACACCCCTGTTCTAAAGGAAAAAGACTTTAAAAAAATCAATTGAATTTAAAGCAGTAACAAAGAAGACAACTACATGCATGAAGGGAGAGTGGGAATATCTCTGATACTCTTACTGAAACGATTTGCCCTATTGTTTGTCTAGTGTATTGTGAAGGAGACAGGGATGGTGACCCCCAGTTCAGACAATTGTACGATGGGGGAAAAAAAGGTTTTGTTACCCCTGATTCATCTGCACACTTACCGGTACCCTTGAAGTGTCAGCAGGTTGATTGTAATTTTGCTGCATATTATCCCCTTATACCTTAGCCATGATTTGCCAAGGAATTTCAAGTTGATCCTCACCCTTGAAATGCGAATTTGTGGGATATATTTTGCCAAAGCACAGCGTGTGCATTTGTGTGGATTCTGTACGGCTGTGGATTCTTTTCATAACCCGTCCATGGTTTTACATTCATTTCAGCTTGTGTAACACATGAACAACCCCACTCATTCTCAAAGGCCACATGCTTGATTTGGTAATTACTATGGCTTCGTCTCTTGCTGGTTTCATTGTGTGGCTTTTGCTCCTTGTCTCGGATTTAATTATTCCTTGAGACGCTGTGCTAGCTTGCCATCACCGAGGTTGAGGTAGTCCTTTCTAAATGGTAAACTTTCTGATTTGGAGGCCACTTATAGATTGTTCTTATTATAGCCTGAATGAATTCAAACATGCAACACTGAGCTTGTATTTCTACCCAGTGAAGAAGAAGAAGAAATTAAATCGGAGTTCCTCATGCATGTTTCTGGCCTGAAATTTTGATGCAAGGCAGCGATTCTGGTGAGTGTAGCAATCTCTGCTTTGTACAATTTAAACTTCTGATGCTTCTCCAAAGAATCTCAGGAATCGTAGTTTGGTGAAGTGCAGAGAAGACATTGTTTGAGATCTTTTCCTCTGCTCTCTCAATTTTTAGATTCCAAACGAACTGAGAAGATAGTCATGGTGGTGCAGTGGTTAGAATCAGTATTGCAGGCTAATTCTGCAGACTGCCAGCAGTTCGATTCTTACCGGCTCAAGGTTGTAACGTTAAATATGCAACTTGTATCTATTGTTTATTTCAAATGAAGCATGGATGGACTTGTTCCAGAACAGATGAATTCTTCCCTCTCCTCTGTGAGGGCTATAGAGATCATGCATACAGACATAGAAATACCCACGAACCAATTGGAATTAGGAAGAAAAAAACTCCAAGTTATTCCCAAGTAGAGCTTTTTCTTATCCCAATTGGCATATGTTGAAAGTAACTGAGCACTAAGCATAACAGGCAAGAGAAAATTAAATAGTCACGATCTGGATAATGAGAGTCAGTTTGGCATAGTGGTTAAGGCAACAGGCTAGGAATTGGGAAACCACAAGTTCTAGTCCTGCCTAGAACTTGCTACCATTACCACTGTAAGAATATTACAAGTCTGTTGTAAGAATATACCAATATAAGCCATAGTGGTGCAGTGGTTAGAATCAGTATTGCAGGCTAATTCTGCAGACTGCCAGCAGTTTGATTCTCACCGGCTCAAGGTTGACTCAGCTTTCCATCCTTCCAAGGTCAATAAAATGAGGACCCAGATTGTTGGGGGCAATAGGCTGACTCTGTAAACCGGTACATATGTGTTATTGCTATTGCCATATGCACTTGCACCTTAAAGCCATTTATTTCACTTTCACTAAGTCTGCTGTAGTAGTTAAGGCACCAAGCTATAATGACCAGAGTATACTTCTCTCTCTCTCTCTCTCTCCCTCCCTCCCTCCCTCCCTCTCCCTCCTTCTCCCT
>JANHFL010004956.1:16902-34632 GCA_032468155.1 Oxyrhabdium leporinum
CTCCCTCCCTCTCCCTCTCTCTCTCTCTCTCTTTTCTTGGCAAAATTTCAAAGGGTCTGGCCCCAAGGTCACTCATTTGACTTTGTGCTTAGGTGAGACTAGAACTCACAGTCCCTCACTTTCTAACTTGGTGCCTGAAGCACCACACCAAATTTAGTGAAAGTGCAATCGATGTTTTCAAGGTGCAAATGTATGCACTGCATGAGCCTACTTCAGACTTTTAATGTTCTTACAATGGTAATGGATGGTCTTTACATAGCAGTATAACTGACTTGAAACTTTTGTAGTAAATAAATTGTATTTGAAGAACCACCATCTCCTGTTGAACAAATCCTTGGGCTCTTGATCCGAAGTTTTATGTTTTAACTGAAGAGAAAATTAGTCTGCCCCATCACCTTTGAACCTTTTTGTTCATACGGGAGTATTCAACACTCTTATGATGAACTTGGAAATCAAAAAAGTATCACTTGGTTTATTAGAAATGAAGGCATCTAGGTTCTTGAAGCATGACAGTTTCGTACATAACATTATTAATTTTATGATTAAATTATTCTTTGTCAGCAGTTATTAATACACACTGTCATTAGTGAGTAATGTTACAAAAACAGCTGAAAACTTTTGCCTAATTCTTCCATCACCAAAATAAAGCATTTTCTCATTTAATTTCCTTTCATCCCATTTTTTAAAATTATTTATTTATTTGTTTACTATGTAGATGTACACCAATCAACATACAATCATTCTTTTGGAACAGACCAGTGATAAGCATTTGTAAATGGTAGATGCACATTGCACTCTGAATTAGATTGTTTATATTATGCATCTATTTGTTTTAGATACTTTATAGCTTATATTTCTCACATGTGAAAGAACCTCTGCACATAACTCATATATGAGTACGCCTATGACACTTTGCTTAAAAGGACTGCAATGACAACAACAACATAGCAATAATAACATAGCAATATAGTAATAATAATAACTGACTACAAGCAGCGGCATGACAAAGTAGCAACAATGGTGCATTGGAAGATCTGCAAGAAATATCATTTGCCTGTAAGCAAGAACTTGCTTACCATAAAATAAAGTCATAGAAAATGAAGAAGTGAAATTGCTCTGGGACTTTAGAATTCAGACAGACAGGCACCTGCCACATAACACCCTGGACTTAACAGTTGTTGATAAGAAAGATAAAAAAGTCTGGATAATGGATGTGGCAGTGCCTGGAGACAGCAGAATAAAAGAGAAAGAACTGCACCACTCGAATACCACAGGCCCGTGATGGTGAACCTATGGCATGTGTGTCAGAGGCGGCACGCAGAGCCCTCTCTGTGAGCACGCGAGCCATCACCCCAGCTCAGCTGTGCCGCATATGCACATACAGCTCCCGCCGGTCAGCTGGTCTTCAAGTCTCTGCTGTGCATGTGCAGGGGGGGTGGGGCACATGCACGGGGGGCAAGGTGCATGGAAGGAGATGCATGTGCATGCTGAGGGGGCTGGGTGCATGCGTGGAACACACACGCACGTGCAGGGCAGGGTGCATGCTCAGGAGACTTGCATGTATTGCATTATGGGGATGCATGTGCACGCGCGTTTTGGGCACTCAGTGCCAAAAAGGTTAGCCATCACTGCCATAAGCATTGACAAATTTGCCATTAGTCAATTGCAGAAGACGGCTTTACTTGGAATAGCTTCTATCCTGCGACAATATCTGTATCACCGTCAAATATCCAGATTTGCCTATCTCAGGTCCTTGGTAAGGACTTGATAGGTAGACAAAAATGCCAAACCCAGTCTGAACATCTGGCTGACTATGCAATGATTAACAACAACAACAACAACAACAAACAACAGTAGTAGTAGTAGTAATTCAGAGCAACACCATTCTTTCACCGTCAGCCCAAATACTTTTTGTTAATAGATGATTTTTTTTCCTTTAAAGAAATGAATAATATATGTTGACTGCAAACAATTTCTACAGTTTAAGGCCAAAACTGAGGAGTTTTGCACCTTTGTATAATCACAACTTTTTCCACTGACTGCTTTTCAGTAGAAGCTTGTCAGTCTGAATCATGGTTTGTGTTCTGCTAGAGAGTAACAGTTTGAGATACACTTTT
The DNA here is from genome assembly GCA_032468155.1 of Oxyrhabdium leporinum. NCBI lineage: Eukaryota > Metazoa > Chordata > Lepidosauria > Squamata > Cyclocoridae > Oxyrhabdium > Oxyrhabdium leporinum. The sequence continues at coordinate 19,020 of JANHFL010004956.1, forward strand.
GTGTCCCATCCTGCTTTTGAAAGATAGCTTATATCTGCCATTTTACACTCCAGTGAGTAGTTTAGATTAAGGGCTGGTGTCAAGACTAAGTTCATTCTTTGAACTGAGCACTAAACCTTTGTCTGTCTAAGGGAGTCACTCTATAGAATATTATTGTTCTTCTTATTATTTATTGTCCATTTTTCTCTTCCTCTTTTTCAAGGAGCTTGGGATATTTTCCACTGTGCAGTGGAATATAGAAGAAACAGGCCCAAGGACCTTGTGAAATGGGCTAGATCAAGAGATTTGCACAGGGTGTAAACAGTACAGTATGCTAAACTATGTTAGGAGTATGCTGTTAGTCTTTTAACATGTACAGGCAACTCTACATGTTTTTTAACATGTACAGGCAACTGTACATGTTAGAGAGATGATTTCCAATATCACTCAGTGAATCTCATTCACAAAAAGGATTTGAATCTCAGTCTCTTTAGTCCTAATCCTATTTTGACATTCAAACTAGGTAGTTTTAAAAGCTGAAGTTCCCACAGATGTTTTAAATAGATATGTGAAAGCTTACACTTTATCTAAGAGTTTTATAATTCAGTATATTCATGTTAGGTTCAAACTGTGATCATGGTGGCGTTATCTTTCCAGATATTTGATAGTGAAGAAATCTAGGGTTTTGGAACCTAGAAAGAAGGTTGGAATAGATAGTCACTTCTCGAGTTATTCTAGTTCTAGGGGAGTTGATTATTTGATAAAATTCATGTGGTTTAGAACTGTTCAGAGATTGAGCCATATGCTAAATATGTTTTAAGATGAAATGCATATTTTAAGCTTTTTGGGAGAGACTCTTATTTCTGTCAATATCCGAATCATATCAAGTGGGAATAGCAGAGTGCCCTTTCTTGGTGGCTTCCTCCAAACTTTCACATTCTTTCACCAAAAAAGGCTACTCTACCCTCTTTAACATTTGGCTGTGTTGAATTATAGACACAGCCTGGCTTATTCAACCATTATAAAAAAATAGTATTATTATCTTAATTTTTTATTGGAATTTTATATTTATATGATCTATTGTCGCTCTTGCTGGTGGTTTCTCCCCCACCCCCCACATATAATTCCAATCATTGGCTGCCTTGTGTATGGTGTGATGGAAAGATTGAATACAAATAAATTATTAAGATGCAGTTGCAAGAGTCTATCAAAAAGATTATTTGAGCTAACCAGAACTAACATTTAGAGAAATGGAATAAAATATAAATATGTTGTTGTCAAGAGAAATTCCAAGATACATATTTTGAAACAGCTTTTTTTAAAAAAAATTAGATTACTAATGCCACAGGCAAATTAAATTTGATGACTGTATAAATACTCATCCTGTTATTCCTTTTTTGGAATAAGGAAAATTATTATTCAGCGCATACAAACGAGGTAGAAATTAGTAAGCCAAACTAGAGAAAAGCTGAGAAAAACTAGATTACATCAAAGTTTGCCATGATTCCTTCCTCTTTATCCTTGTATCACTGTTTTCAGTTTTTCAGTATGCCATATCATATATTCCCTTTTATTCTTTAGGCTTCCCATCTTTTCAATATCTCATCAATTCCACCCAACTGGTTATCTCAGTTTTCCCCTTCCTCTCAACCCATTTAGTCTTCCTTCAAATATCTGGTTTGTAATTCAATCCTCATTCATTTTCAATCAAACAATCTCAATGTATTTTTCTATTGGTCAACTTTGTATTCAATCCACATTTGCTGAGCACTCATTCATTCTTGATCCTACCTCTTCTGGTTTCACTACAAACATTTCTTAAGTATTTCATGCTCATTGCATTCAACTTATTGTTAGGTTTCTCTTGACGTATTCAATTTTCACTTTTTGTGTAAATAGTTATTTGGGATTTTTGACATTGATTCCTCACAAGACACCATACAGTACATTTTTACTAGAACTGCACTTTTTAAAGATCATCCCTTAATTTTCCCATTTTTAATAAAAACAAAGAAAAATTCTCTCTAGGTACACAAATTCATTTTCTTTTCTATTTTTCATTATTTCACCCACAACTTGTCAAAAATAAGTACATCCAAGGATACATAAATGTTCAGATCTATACTCATCATTGTGTCATCTAGTTTAACATTCACTAGGCATCATTGGGGTTCCAAATTACAAATATTCATTACACATTCATCCATAAATACATTAAATAACTAAGAGAACATCACTCATCTTTCTCTCATTTCATGTGTATTGTTGAACCATTCACCAAGTCCCCCATTTATTCTAACATATGTTTTACTTCCATATAGTTGAATTGTGCTACTCAAATTAATACCCCCCCCCCCAAAAAAAAGCCCAGGATACAATATCACAAAAGAAGAACTTGTCACTTAAACAAATCAGCTAGCACAGAAAATCCTTTCCATTATTTCTTGGCCCTAAAGTGATGCAACAGTTGTACACAAATTCAGCTAATACAGCTACTTAACTCCTGTATTGATAGAAGAGAATATTTGTAGGTCAAGGTTGAACTGTCTGGTGCTTGGTGGTCTCCTACCTTGGTTGATTTCTTGCAGATGTTTCATTACCAAACTAGGTAAGATCATCAGTGCAAGAAGGCAGCATGGGTTTTTTTCCCCTCATTTTATATTCTAGTGGCTTGCCCTGTCAGTGTTAGTGGGAGTGGTCTTGGTGGTTTCTTGATGTTTATGAACTCTGAAGCCACATCTGGATCTCCGTTCCCACAATATTTCCCTGCAGCCTCCTGTATTACCCAGCACAGCCCCTTCCAGATGTTACCGGATACTTTTTAAGCATTGCACTTTTGGGAGGGCAGGAGATTTCTTTCTCTTAGTCTAACTTGCTATCCCTCTAGAGCAATGTTTCTCAACCTTAACAATTTCAAGTTCTTTGGACTTCAACTCCCAGAATTCCCCAGCTAGCATGCTGACTGGGGAGTTTTGGGAGTTGAAGTCCATACAACTTGGAGTGGCCAAGGTTAAGAAACATTGCTCTAGAGGCAGGTAAATTTCTTCTTCCCACTACCCTTTTTTTTTTTCTTTTGCTGTACTGTGAAATGCCATTGAATGATGACAAACATCCAACCTATTACTCTCATTCTTCTTTGTTTTCCAAATTTTAATATAACATAGCTTGGGATAATGTATCACTTTCTTTAAATTCTTTGCAAAAAGAAACAAATGAATTAGAAAATGAACCATCAACCCAGAAGGAGACACACTCATGTCAAGGAGAGACATAGAGGTCAAGGTCATGTTTAACCTGTACATCCCTTTTTTAAAGAACCAGCAGTTGAGCAATACCTCAAAAATTAGTTGCTGCTCTAGGGAGTGTTATGATGAGTGTTTAGGATTACATTTGTCCAGGATTGAACTCTCACACCTGAATGCCGGTTTCCAGAACCCGGTATCCTTCAGGTGTGTTTGGCTTGAGCAGCATGAGGGTTGTTTTCAGATATTGTTACTGGTGTCCGTCCCCCCCCCTCTTTCAAGCACTACATTTCACCTACTATTTAATTATTCATAAGCATTGGAGCAGTTGTTATATTATCTGTGTGCTGAACGTTAAAATTGAGCCAGCAGGTAGTTCAGTGTGAACAATTTGTTCCACCACTCCTCGGGTAGCCAGCAGCAGACCCAACAGCTGTTTTCCCTCTTTTCAGCTGTAGGTTGGCAACAGAAAGAGGTCCAAGTAGATAAGCCTTAGCAGAGACGCTCCAGTTAAATTCCAGCTTCCTTCATCACTGGTCATGCTAACTGAGGCCAATGGGAATTGGAGTTCAACTTTTGGGGAAACAGAGATTGCCCACCACTACAGAGTGTCTATGGAGATTCTCAGTTATCCAGATCATGATTGTCTCAAAGGTGCTTTTTCAAAAGATAACCTGACTTTTGTTTTTTCCTCGGGGAAGACATTTCACTTCTCATCCAAGAAGCTTCTTCAGTTCTGAGTGAATGGTGAGTCAGTTATTCAGTCAGAACTGAAAAAAAGCTTCTTGGATGAGAAGTGAAACCTCTTCCTCAAAGAAAAAACAAACTCCAGTTGCCTTTTGAAAAAGCACCACTGCAGGGGTTGAATTTAAATGACATATTTATTTTATTTCTTCATATTGAAAAAGTTACAGAAAAGCAGGCCGACCTCATACTAAGAAACAGTATTTTCCTTTGCTAGTTGTACTTTTCTCTTTCTCCTGTCGAGGTTTAAAAATTGGGACCCTGTGCTGATTAAATGTTCTAGTTTTTTCCAGTTGCATTGCTGTAAGATTGAATTCATGTTTGAAACAAAAATGCCCCCACCTCTTTCTCTCTGTATCTCACCTCAGATAATGTGTTTTTTTCCCCTCCATGATCAGTTGGTTGGACCACTTTCAGGGTTATATTTATACAGTTACAAATGAATATAAAAAGCAGTGAGGATCAGCTGGGAAAAGATAAGAGACCTTTCTATCATAAATCTCTTCAGGGAGATCCCAGCACTTCCCATCTAGTACAACAAGTGTTCCAACCCAGATCGGTCATTTGGAAGCACTGCTGTGCCAAACATTTCTTCTGTGTTATTTTTGGAACCTTCTCCTTCAATTTGATGGAAAAATAATTTCTTGAAACTTTTTTCCACACAAAATGAAACTTTTTTTTACTTATTTTTTTTTCCAGACAAGATGATTCTTACTCATATTTTTCCCCCCATATAAAATGATACTGCTGGTGACATTCTTAACTTAATTTTTTTCTACCCAAGATGATACTTCCAAGTAAAATTCCTACAAGCCGAGGGTTGTAGGATTCTTCTGATAAAGCTGGAGGGATGGGGTAGGATTCCTGAGTGGCCTCTCTTCTACTGAACAAATAGCAATGTAATGTTTCATTTTCATTTTCCTTAAAGTTCTCTGAAAGTCATGTTGTCCAAGGCTTAGACTTGTCAGATGTGGATTGTGTGAAGTTCTGAGTTGAAATCCTTCATCAAATAAAAACTTTGCCTCTCAGCCTGAACACACCTCACTGGATAAAAAAAGGAAACCACAGGTTTCAGCTTGAGTTTTTTGGAAAATTGGATTTCAAATTGCATGAAATTCATTGTCTCTAACAAGACATTCCTCCTTATTCTTTCAAATTGGGGATGTATGTGATAATTTCTCCCATGTGCCCTTTAGGAATGATATGTGGCTTTCATTTTAGAAAAGTTTAATCTTATATGCAAGTAATTTCCAAAATGTGGACTTTCATCAGTTTTCTTGATCATTCCAGGAGATTGGTGGCCATCTACGTCCTGTAAACAAACAAACAAACAAACAAATAAATAAATAAGATATGAATTCTGCCCTCAGTCCTTGGAATTCCTACTGAAAGCCTTTCCATTCTAAGGTATATTAAGATGGGTTTTATTCCCACAGAATGGAGATCTAATTGTTCCTAGCATTTCTTGTAACTTGAATGATGATATTATGTTTTTAATTTTACTTATCATTTTGATTTTCTGTACTGATTATGTTGAAAATTGTACTGAACAGGGTAAGACATCAGGTGAGTCTGGTGACCAAACAAATATATACATTTATTACATCACCGAACATACAAAGTTCAGATGATTTCCATCCCTTGATGAAATAGTATGTAGGAAAGATCTTGGGAGACTGGACAAAGAGATATTGCCAAGGGAGTGGTCAGATAAGAGACTGCATAGGTCACAGCTAGATAGTGATGGACCAAGAAGCTCAGAAGAGACCCTCCCTTTTTTTTTCTCAGGTTATAAAGGAGAAAGTGAGGAGAATTGTACTTTTATACTTGGAAGATTGAAGTCAGCCTTTTGGACAAAGCAGATAAGAATCACAATCAAATGAATTCTACTCATTCTACTTTATTGTAAGGTTACACTGACATAATCTTGCAAATATCCCCCCTTTCTCTTAAACACCTCCAAAAGAAATTTGAAATATCACTGTAGTGTTGCTTCTAGTTAAGGATTGAATTCTTCTCATTGTCTGAAAAAACAGCCAAGGTGTAATAAGAAATTGCCATGTTTGATTTTATGTCCTTCCATTTGCTGAGAGTGCTCACTTCCTTTTGAGCACCACCAGATGTGTGTAGGCAAAGGGAAATCCTGCTTGCTCCAACTTGCTTCACAGAGCAATTCCAATAAGGCCATTGTTCCAAAAGAAACCATGGATTGATAAAGCTGATGCTGGAAACACCTACATTGTCAACTCATTTGTCATGCAGACCTCGGTGTTCATGTTCTTTCCTGCTGAATATCACACAATGCCTTCTTCAAGGTAGTCATGGGGAAATTTGATCTGAGAGCCACGTTATCTTGATGTGCTCCATGGTAGGGAGCCAAAGTCTCCTCATGAAATGCTGACAGACTTTGGCATAAATGGGAGAGAAGGAACAAAGGGTAATGTAGGCAGATTCTCTGAGTCATTGCTGTGTTTCACAGGCAGACAACTACATTCTAGGTAAACTTATTATTATCATAGGGTAGTGAGTGAATCATTGTACATATGCAAGTAACATAAAGCCTCCTTTTTTAGAAGGTGAATCGTGGAGTCATTTATATTTAACGTTTGTGAAACCACTTCACAGACTGAAAGAATATTATCATTTCCACCTGCTGCCTAGGTAACCTCCTTATGGGACTCTTAGTCAGACAAAATACTGTAATGGTGATATACTGGGAAGACTAAGGTTAGGGCACATCTCTGAAGATTGAGAGGGCTAATAAAGAGCAGGATTGCTGTTGTGTCCATTTCACCTTAATTTTTTTTTGTGGGAGTAGGACCCTAAGGGAGAGAGAGTTTGGTGTAGTAGTAAAGGCACCAGGTTAGGAATCAGGAGACCATGAGTTATAGTCCCAACTTAGGCACAAGGTCAATTGGATGACCTTGAGCCAATCATTCTTTCTCAGGCTTAGGGAGCAGGCAGTGGCAAATCACTTCTGAAACTTGTCAAGAAAACTGCAAGGACTCAAAGGCATCCCCTCTCTTACCTAAAGGACCTTACAGGGACCCCTCCCTGTTTCACCATATGGGCCAGTAGATTCCATCTCTAAGGGATGTTCCCTAACCTGGAGGGAAGCCATATAGGGCATGAGAGATAATAACTGCCATTTTGGTTATTAACCAGGATAAGAAACAGAGGATGGTGTCACCTACAATAACAGCTTTCATCCACCAACATCCTGGCTGTCACATTTCTCATGACTTTCAGTAAGTGTTTGAGACTTACTAAGCGCCTTTGGGCTGATGCAGTGTATTGATGTTGTGTTTTCAATAGCTGTTGATGAAAATGTGTAATGATTGTATTCAGCCAGAGATCTATGGTGTGGGAACTATATGTAAATATTTTAATAACTAATACATACAATCAGTATATGTAACTGAGAAGTAGGTATGTACTCTGTCCTCATATACACATATATTGTTTATGTATTTATTTAATTCTACGGTTGCCCATTTGCATAGAATTGCTTTAGGAAGGGTATTGCATAGCCCTCTTTAGGCAGGCTATGCTTGGCTGCAGCTAGACTTTAATATGTTAAACCAGCAGGCATAAAACCAGACTTGATAAGTAAAAATGTTCATCTTGTGTCAAGCACTGGAAATCAGGAAATACAGGCAGTTCAAATGAATATAAAGGTTTATTGCAAGCTTAAGCTCTCTGCCAGAAACTGAGCTACTAACAGTAGAAGAAAGTTGGTGGGAGACAAGAGTCAATGGAATTCAAGTGGACTTAGATCTCTTGTGGGCATGAAGGGGCTCAAGACGGACAATGTGTTTAGCCCCTCCCTCGGGCTCAGTCTTGTCATCTCCTATATCTTATCTTGGAATAGCATAGGACAGGGGTGTCAAACTCAAGGCCCACAGGCTGCATTCGACCTGCGATGTGATCAGATCCGGCCCACGGGGCCGTCCTGGTCTACCCAATGGGAAGAGGAAAGATCAGGCTAGCGTAGCTTCAGCCTGGTCTACCCAATGCAAAGAGGAAAGATCGTGCCAACATGGCTTCATTCTGGTCTACCCAATGCAAAGAGGAAGTATGCCAGCAGTTTGGGGAATGGCATCAAGCTGGCCATGCCAACCCAGTCAGCCCCGCCTGCCCGGCCACCCAAGGTCAATCACATTCCTGATGGGGCCCTCAATGAAAATTGAGTTTGGCACCCCTGGCATAGGAGAAGCTGGCTGAGGTAGGGCTACCCAATTCAAAGAACATCTGATTTAATATACCTTGTGAGGTGTAGTAATAGTATCATTTGTACTTTATAAGAAGCCAAGAGATCATACGCTGTATGTATCCGCAAAAATCCCTCTCTTGGTATCCAAATGCAGAATGGCAATCATCCAAACAATTATAGCTGCTATTATCACCATTCGGTATAGATTCCACAGTAACTACAGCTTTGAGATATTTGATGTCCCAAAAGCTGGAAGTTAATAACCTCTTTATTAGTTAGAGAGACTCACTGAATGATTCCCAGTGTGTACACTTTCTCCATCATGATGCAGCTTCCATCCACACATCAACATTTTCGAATCAGGCAGTCTTTCAGATAAATCAGGATCTCAGATTTCAACCTGAGTGCTAAAGGCATACCACCATATATGAGCAACTATAATATATTACAGCTTCTCCGTAACTTGCTGCTCAGAGTCAAAATATCAGAAGTTATGATCCATCTGTTTGTTTATTTGATACATACAGTTTTTAATATACCACTTATTTCTGTACTCTCATGGCTGTTTACTGTGAAACCAAACAATATGAGTAAATCCATAAGTATATCAGAATTAACTCAGGCAGCCATTATCACCAGGTGGTCCAGCACTTCAGTACCTTTTTAAAGGCTAAGAGGTTGGAAGGAATTGCTATCTCAGTGGTGGGATGTCCCAGAGAATGGAGGAAGCCACTCAGAAAGCATACCGATGCTTATTTAGTAGGAACTCTCAGCCTGCTATCTCCCAGGGAATGCACAGGGCAAATGTAATCAAGGTAGGAGAGATGGTCCTAGAGATATATGGGCACCAAGACATGTAGGGCTTTAAAGATAATCTTCAGAATCTTTAACTGGATCCGAAAGCGATTGGCAATCAATGACATAGCTAGATCTACTATCCCAGCATTCTGGATCAAAGGAAGTTTCCTAGTTACATTTATGGATAATCCATGTAGAGGTCATTATAGTTTTATATGCGTGGATTATGGTATGAATCACAGTTGCAGATGTACAGTAATATGAGTAGGAAAGTGAGAGTACTTTACTGCGCCAATTGACATAGATTTGAGTTGCTTGATAGTGAGATAGGTACCATATAAATTTAACAATAAATAAATAACTCTCAAACATTAGTATGCATTTTTGATTGATTACATTCTTTCTTTATTTTCCTCTACTGTCATGCTAGATTTTCTTCACTTGTTTAATTTCCCACAATTTATTAGCCCATATCCCAAAGGCCCATGCCAGCTCTTTAAGGCAGACCAGACTTGAAAATCAAAGTTATGAATGCTAAAACTTTATTATATGGTTATAAAAACAGGATCTTGCAACTCTGAATGTGCTTCTCCCCTCCTGCTTTTATTCTAAAGAAAACTAGGTAGGGTCAAGTCTAAGATGTTTTCTCAAATTCCACTCCTGTTTTGCATTCCAATTCATCTTATTTTGCCATTATCTTGGCTGCAGCTCTTTCTCCTATTCCTCAAAGTTACTCTCACATCCTATTACAACCCAGTGGGATTTGCAATCGAGGAGATGCTGCTCAGGGGTAAAATTATCCAATGATTCCATTGTTTCCATATTCCAATAATCAGCGAGGAACACATTGGACCTGACTGTAATCTGAAAAGCTTCATTAGGTGCTGGGGACAGACCATCCTAACCTAATCCATGAGTCCATGACCCATGAAAAACCCCAATAATGCTCAAAAAGTGATTTGTCTATGGCAAAGGACTGGCAAATCCCTTCATATAAGTTAATTCTTCCGAGATTGATGAAATATCGATTAAGAACAATGAACTGATTACTCCAGAAGTTTGTATATTTGGTTCTTTGTAAACATAGAGTGAGCTATCTCTACATGTGAGGTAGAGCAAGCAGAGGCATATATGTTTTTGTGTATATATGCATATGTTCATCCACATCCTCCTATATTCAGTTCATTTTGTTCACTAAAGAATAACTTATTAAACAAATATTTTCCTTGATGTGGAAACAAATCTCAACCCTTAATATGCAAGGGTTAGTTCCTAGAATCTGAAGAAAATATTTTCTGGGTCATGTTTCAGAGAGTAATATGTGGTTCCTTTGAGGGTTTTAGTCAAAGCTCAGAATGAGGGGGAAATTGAAAATGAACACAAAAGTGCAAAAATGCATTATGGTCTTGATTGGATCTCAGTCATTCCAATGTATGTGCGCACCATGTTTCATTCATTATGTATGGATATTTTCATCATTTTTCTGGGACTTCAAAGTAACATTTAAGTCTTGCTCTTTTAAATATAAACAACTTGATTCTGCTTAGTATTCTTGATAAGTACAAGTTGATGAAACAATATGGAATTGTGATTAGATTGTTAGATCTGATGAAGAACATCTGGGTATCATACATGATCAGTTATGTTATTCATTGGGTAGCTCAGTACATTATGGTCCCTACATAGCTAAGCTATTCAGTGATTTAAAAAAAAACATATGCCATGTAGAGGTAGAAATAAATATTATTGGTTGAATACTTGTAATAGCCATTTTATTTCTGTGAGTTCTTCTACGACGTGCAAATTAAAAACAGTCCCTTATGATGTTCTGCATCACCAGTAACGGAGTGGCTTGACATTCAGAACTTGATGTCTTCTGTAATATTAATCACAGATGAGAACCGTACACTTCTCCAGGCTTCTAATTGTTCGTGCATATGCTTAAAAGCTCAGTCTATTGATTAGTGAGTGGGTTTTGTGCATAGCTACTATTTTTGTGTTCATATCACATATCTGTGTTGAAAAGCAAAACCAGCCACATCGGCTATTAGACGATATCTTCATAAGCCAGCTCAAGGTTTACAAAGCAGCATGCTTTGGATCTCCCACTGACTCATCATCTGACAAAATAATTTTAAGAAACATTAAAAAAAATAAAGAGACAAAAAATTAGAATTGATCTTTTACATGTTGTACTAGGATATAGTCTAAATGGAGGGTAAGAATATTCACAAAAAAAGGCACCGTACCTTTTTCAAATCGTACTAAGCAAAACAACTCAATAATTTGTTGGCCCCCCATTTTTGGAAACAAGTTATCCAGGAGCCAAAGTCAAATTTGTCTCCATTTTGGAGTAAAATTCACAGATACCTCGGATTTTGGCAAAGCAGTAATTGCACGTTATAAATAAATGATTGTGGATTTATTTATTTTCTTATTGGCTGTTCTTTCACTGAAGGTTTGCCTTCATTGGAGGTTGGATGACTTCACTTAGGGAAAAATGGTAAAGCTTCCATTGATATAATGTAGTACTAAAAAAGCATTAGTGTCTTGATGGCAGATCCCGAGTAAGAACATAAAGCTGTCTCACACTCAAGAAAGTCATAGGAGAAATCCAAGGGATTCCTGAATATGATTGGCTTTCACTAGGAAACCATATTGCTGTGTTCCTCATATTGATGTCATCAGGTATTTGAAGAAGCTCCTGAAGCTACACAAGGCAAGATCAGTTTTTAAATATTCAGAACAAACGCTCCAGGTGTGTGTGCATTGTATACATACAGTCCCCTAACTAAAACAGTAAGAAACTAGTCCTCCCCAGGGCTCCACTTAACCAAAACAGATTTCCTAATAGACCAGTTAAACGTTCTTATCTGGCATAGCATCCTAGAGAATTCCCTTGATTTTTGTAAGCTCCCTTGGGTTATGTTCAGTATGCTGTTCAGAATCGATGCAAATATTGCCTTCTGGAATTACGTTGCTTTATAGCTGTTGTTTAAAATTTCAAATACTTTTGTTTTGTCAGCCTGTTCTGCTTTTTTATCTAATGAGGGCATCTGATGAATGAATGATGACAAATGAGTTTGTTCTATTTGTGTTGAAGACTAAAACAAATCGTGAAGACATGACCAAGCTCACTTTACAACTGCAGTTCTAGGACCTCTAGAAAGGGACCTGAGGGATCATAGATCTATTGCAGGGGTATCAAACTCAATTTCATTAAGGGCCACATCAGCGCTGTGGTTGACCTTGGGGGGCCAGGTCGGAGTGGCTGACTGGGTGCGTGTGGCCAACTTGACACCTCTCCCCAAACTGCTGTCAGGTTTCCTCTTCACACTGGATAGACTGGGCCGAAGTCACGCTGGCCCGATGTTTCCTCTTTGCATTGGGTAGATCGGGCAGAAGTGACACGGGCTGGCTATTTACATTTTCCAGGATGGCCCCACAGGTCAGATCTGACCACATTGTGGGCCGGATCCCACAGGCCTTGTGTTTGACACCCCTGATCTATTGGGCTGAGAATTTATTAGAGGGACAAAATCTTGCCCTCTGAATTGGCCAGCTTGGAAGAATGCTGAACATTTGCAATAATTTTCAATGATAGCAGATCTGTAAGGAATAAATATGCCAGTTTTCCCCATTTTTAAAAAACAAATAAGTATATTTATTTTTAAAAGAAATCGCCACTCTTCTTTGGGTTTTTTTAAATCATTTTTTTGTCAAACTGTAAAAATTAACAATGTTATCATTTTATGTACAATTTATAATTATCTGTAATTTCATTACTCGGAACAAAGACTGTTCGTTTAGCAATTCTATGCACGTGGTTCAGGACAGTGTAGGGTAAAAAAATTGCATTTTAGAAATTTACAATAAGTAATAGTCATTAACCTTGGGAATCCTATTTATAAGAGAAATATTAAAGATAAGAGCGTATCTTAAAAAGAAGATAATAAATGATCAGATTTGTAAAATGGGGCATGATAGCTAATGCCTTTTTCTTGCATGCAGAAAGCTACTGCTTTCAAATTTGCAAACACATCACTAATTGCCTAGCAAAAAACATAAGTCTGAATAGGATTATTGTTCTTATCAAAGAACCTGGTTTTGTACCTACTAGAGTATGCTTGCTTTACGAGTTAACCACTTTTAACCTCCTTTGAAAGCTTTGGGGAAGAGGAAGCAGAGAAAAACGTAGTCTACCTGGGGTGGTGATGCTAACCTTTTTTTTTTCTCAATCCATTTTCTCTTACAAAGAAGAATGTTTTCATTCAGCCGACAGACGGTTTAGCTTTGGGATCTCTCTCGGTGAATAGCATTGTTTCCTGGGGTACATCATAGAACACTTACAACAAAAAGATATATGGCTTGCACTACATTTACCCTAAAGGAAGATGACTCTGAATATAAGACAACCCCCTGCCCAAGAAGATAAAACAGGAAAAAAAACCACCCCTCATTGGACTCTATTGCTATATTCTCAGCAAACTCAAGATGACCCTCTCGGTTTAAAGGAAAATTATCAAAAGGGGGGGGGTGATCTTTCTTTTATGAAAATATAGTATCGAGTGAGGATTTGATCCAGAAGATATTTATTTTACGGTGTTTCTGCTCAGTCCTGAAGACTCCCATCAGCAGAATGGAGAAAGTAGACATTTTAGATAACTCTCTTTCTCCTTCTCTCTCATCTTTTTTCTTCTCACGGCCAAATTTCCTTCTACACCACAAATGAATCCTGAGCGCTCTGTTTATTACCTCATCTATTTTACTACCTAGCCATTTTGCTACCCAATTTTATTGGGTTAGTATGATAGGTGAACTCATGCAATTGTGGCTTCTTCAACAAATCAAAGATTTAAAGTGCTTTCCCCATGGTCATTTAAATCCTGATTTAAATTATTGATTTGAATTATCTTGATTTAAATCAATTCATCCTAGATCTAATTGAAAGTGTTGTTGTTGTTTAAAAAAAGCAAAACAGTTGGTTTCTTTTCCAAGCTTTTTGTTTCTGTACACTCAAACAATTTATTTGGACATTTCTAAAGTTTCAAAATATCAAGATTTTTTTTTTTCAGATGTGCATCTTTTAAATTTAAAGCACTTGCTGATAATCATGCTTCATCTTCTCAGGGAAAGGTATTGATCTGATCGTAAATTTTTTGGAGCTAAATCACATTTTATCAAATCAGGGATGGTGCTGGCATGAGGCTATGAAGTAGCTGACTTAGGTGGCAGTGCGCCATAATATATACATTAATAATTATGATGGGCTAGGCACAGATTTTGAAGAAAGATATTTTTAATACCTTTTTTGGGGTAAAATCCAAGTTCATTGGTGGAACATTCTGTAGTGAATCAGTAGGTTCTAGGTAGATGCCTTAGTTTTATGCACTTTTGTCCTGTAAATCTTTGGTTATAATTTCTAATTACAAAATTGGCTTATAATATATAGTCCTTCCAAGTGCTTTGTAAAAAAAGAAAACAAACATAGTGAAATGGATGAGAAAGCACCGTTTCTTTAATTGCTGATTCCAATTGCTGATTCCACAGCAGAACTAAGAACTGAACTGAACATATAATTTTTATCCAAAGTTCAGGAAATCACAGTTTAATGGTATCTGTGGAAAGTAGGGGGCAGTCCATCTCCAAGCTGGGTCTCCAGGTTTTGGTTCAGCTTTGAGTTTTGATCTATAATTCCCATCCCCATCAGACATGAGACGATGGAAGTTAAAGGTCAAAATGTCTGGATGGAACTTGGACTTAGAAAGGATAAAATAGGCCCTTGAACTAAATTAGAAGAAATCATTTTCGTATTCTTCTTCTTCTGACTTGCTCCAGAAGTAAACTGTAACTCTCAAGACCAGTCTATCCAGAAGGATTTTTAGTTGGAAGTTCTCTGGGTCGCAATCTCTTCTTGTTGAAGTAGATATTGTTTAAATAAATAAATTATTGTAACGCATTTGGAGAACATCAGGTTGGGAAAGATATTATGAAATATCTTCTTGTGACAGACTTTCAAACAGATTTCCATTCTGATTTATCAACGTGGATTTAAAAAAATCTCACTGCTTTTCTGCAATCCTGTGAAAATAAGCCGAATGTTCTCTTACATCTTGATCTATTACTTCAACTGATTTAATAGTGGTCTACTTTCTTCTAATGTATTTTAAAATGAGGTAAGGTGTTTTCCCATCATCTGCAAAATCTTTTAATTGCTGTCTGTTCTTACATTGAATGTGTCAAAATTTATACTCTCTATAGGTTTATTTTAGCTGGCGTTGAAGATGGGCTGTATTGATTAACTGGGAGTGGAGGAATTATGGGAAGATGGCTGCCGTGAGACAGCCTTTTAGTGAGCTCCTTATCCTCCTGTAACAGCTACTTTTATATGGCTTTAAAATAGTTATTTAATTAATTGGATTCTAATGGCTGATTTGCTCCCTCTGGTGCCCTCTAGATGCAGGGGCTAAAATAAAATCCCAGTCTGGACATTACATGAGATTCTAAGAATTGTATTTCAGATTGCAGAAGACATCTTTCTCTGTCTTTGACTTCCCTGGTTGGAAAATACACACACACACACACACACACACACACAGACACACACCTCTATATACACACATAGATATACCACATT
>JANHFL010004956.1:34732-56827 GCA_032468155.1 Oxyrhabdium leporinum
ACACACACACACACACACACACCTCTATATACACACATAGATATACCACATTGGGGTGGGGTGGGTGGGATGGTGCAATGGCTCAGAGGTTAAAGACATTGAGTGTGTGTTAGAAATCTGACAGCCCAGGTTCGAGACCCCAGTGCTAGGTGATGGGGTGAGCTCCCATTACTTGCTCCAGCTCTTGCTCACCAGCAGATAACTACTGTAGGTATCACTTCAGTGAGAAGGTAACAGCATTCCGTGCACTTCGGCGTATAGTCATGCTGACCACATAGCAATAGCACTTAGAGTTATATACTGATTCATAGTGCTTTACAGCCCTCTCTAAGCGGTTCACAGAGTCAGCATATTACCCTCAACAATCTGGGGCCTCATTTTACTGACCTCGGAAGGATGGAAGGCTGAGTCAACCTTGAGCCAATGGAAATTGAACTGCCAAACTGATGGCAGTTGGCAGTCAGCAGAATTAGACTGCAGTACTGCATTCTAACCACTGTGTCACCAAGGCTCTGGCTGTGACCATGGAAATGTCTTCAGACAATGTTGGCTCCCTTGGCTAAGAAATGGAGATAAATACCAGCCCCTAGAGTTGGCTCCAATTGGACAGGCAAAATCTTTACCTTCACCTTGACATGTATATCCTCACTTTCTGGTCTTACCTTCCATAACAAGTTTACTGGAAATAAATCTGGATGAAATATATATTATATTGAAAGATGACTGCTTCGGAAGAATGTGTGAAGAAATATGCAGCTTTCTCCAGCCCCTGTTAAAAAGCTCATTAAGGAGCTATTAAAAGCAGACAATCGAATGTGAAGAACTGTACAATAATAAACCATTTGTAACTATCCATTATAATCTCTATGAGTTAGTTTTGTACTCAGAGTTTAATCCGAGGATCGTCTCTTTCATGTGAGTTATCCTAAGAATTTTATGTTTTTTTCCCTTTTTTGCTTTTAGTGCATTCCTCAATCATCAGGTTCCTGCAGGAGGCCAAGAGAATAATGTTCTTATTAGAAAATGATATAGCAAAAGTATCACATTCGCACGTTACGTCTGTAGAAGACCACTTAAAAATCCTTCCCTATATTTAATACAACTCTTTTTAATTAACCACAAAAACCCCCTGTAACTAATTGAATTCATGCTATTCCTTTTGCTTTGCTATGTTAAAGGAATGCTGTATTGTGTCCTTGTAAACCAAAATCCTAATTTCATCAAGGTAACGTAAAAATGACTGTAGCCTTGATATTTCACAGTAGAAAAAAAAATGTGCTCCATATTTATGCCGTGCCTTGAATGCACAGATGTGTGATGGTATATAATCTATATAATTTCATGCACATCTAAATCAAATGGCACAACAAAATCCTTTGTAACTTGATCATTGAAGAGCTGAACCACTGGTTGAATACTCATTGGGCAAAATACTTACTATTTTTTTTTTCAATTTTGAATGTAAATAGCATATTAAGCTTGTAGTGTTACAATGATACTGTTTTCATTGTAAGTGCTTGCATGTTTCACATATTCTCTGCTCCATCCCCTTCCCTTCCATTATTATTACTAGACAATAATCCTATGAGCAACCATTGTGAAATCCTAGAAGGAATGAAATAGGGACGGGGAGGGGGGACGGAAATCTGCTCAGGAATTTATCTGTAAGAATCTTTTACCTGATGGCAAAGGGGAATCAGAAAGTGGAGAAAAAAGTGAAGTGAAAAGGAATCCAAAATAGATCAAAGGGTTTCATTGGCAGCCATAAAAATTGAACCCTGATATTTCTTCGAAAACATGATCCAAAGGACACTCAGCAAATGACTATTACCTAATTCAGGAACATGGAACACTTATCTCTTTGCACCTCACACTATTTTATTAAATTACAAAATTCTAATCAAGTACTTTAGAAAACCCAGGTAAGAATTAAGGAATTGGTGGTGGTTGTTGTTGTTGTTTGGTTTGTTTTTTTTTGAGTATATGTTCTTTTTATTCATAAACATTTTGAATACAGTGTATTGTCAGGGCATGTCATTAGCCAAAAAGGACAAACAAAAATATTGATACATATACTAACAATAGTAGTGATATAACAGAATAGTTTAAACTAATTTTCTTTATATTAACTTAGCTTGTTTACAATTCTGTTACTTATATTGGCATATTCATAATTATAAACCATCTTTATATTTAATTTCATACATAGCATTCATTTTTCTTTTATCTAATTTCTACCTCTTATTTCTAACCATTCGTAAAATCTATTCCATGTTAAATAATATTCTGTGTCTCCTTTATCCTTTAAGAATTAAAGAGATTGTTAAAAATGTTGGTTTTTCAAATGGTTTATTAAACCAGGGTTTGTTTACTGAACTTATATGCCACAATTATCCAAAGTAACTTCAATGGTTTGCCATCAAATCAACCACCAAAGCATAGAGTACTAAAAGGCATCACTAATAAAAATCAGTAAAATAAAATGAAAAGAAGGAAGACAAGTAAGAACTCCAGTAAGTATCGCAGGCCCTATAAAAGAATTAGTCTGGTCTGAATTGTGGCTTGGGAGAAAGAAAAGGAAGATTAAAAAAAAGAAGGAATTAAAATCAATATACCATCCAGAACATCATAGGCATATCTTGCTTTGACAAGATTTTCAAAGGACAGCAGAATAGGCTTCATAGAGGAGGCTCCAGGGGGGAATAACATGGGGTTACCATTGAGTAGGTGCTTGGAACATGCTTCATACCCTTTGCAAGGCATTACATGATAATAGTCCAGTACTGAAAAGAACTGACCCGGAAGCCTAATGTTAATCAATGCAGTGACTTCAATATTGATATGATTTGGGGCTGATGAGTGTCTTTTTTCAGAAGACTAGATAAGATAAAATAATCTTTATTGTCATTTCCTCCCTCCCCCCCCCCGCGTGGGCACAGTGGCACACTTTAAAAATGAAATTCTGTTGCCTGCTCTCAAAAATATGCTACATACATATATATGTATATACCTAACATATAAATACACATAAATATTAATCTCTCTCCAACTTGAATACATAGCAGAAAGAGGAAGCTTGAGAATTCACATGGACTGAATCTGGATCTGAATCTGCTTCGGATACTATGGAGCCTCCTCCCAGAAGGTAACAATGAAAACAGGTCCTGAAGAGGATGTGTAGCAATCCCAGACAATCCTGGGAAACCTGCTCAAGCAGTGCTTCTATGCCATGTCCTGGATAGAAGGGAGTGAACTGCCAATAATCTTTTCTGCCATCCTTACCACTCTCTGCATTTGGCTAGCCATTGCAGGTGGTACCAACAACAGTCTCTGGGTGTTTCCAAAGGTGCTTCCCCCTCAACTATAATTTGGTGCAATAGACCAATCAGGTGATAATCAAGGCATGAGATACACTACCAGGACATACCTGTCTCGGTAATTTTAACCAACCATTTCTGCCATGGCACCACCCTCTGGTACATCATCTCCTAAGACAGTGGTGAGATTCAATTTTTTTAAAAACTGGTTCTCTGTCCTAATGACTGACTGGGTGGGTGTAGCTGGGTCATCATGTGACTGGATGGGCATGGCCAACTGAATGTCACTCACGTCAAGGGGTGCCTCACTCAGCCCCTCCCTTCCCAGCCACTCCTTGTTACGCCCGGCCTCAACGTATCTATAGTTTTGTAAAAATGTTCTTCACCTTTTTTCGACTTTATTATCTTCATCTACATACTATAGATGTACTTTCATGGACCACTGAAAGGAGGAAATGACTCACATGCTTTGCCCAAGTGTGTGATAGGCAGGTCACAAAACAGGCTTTTGAGGGGCTGCCATAAAGAAGGGGGGACAATGTATTTTCCAAAGCAGCAGAAGGTAAAACAAGAAGCAATGGATGGAAACTGAACAAAGAGAGAAGTGACCGAAAAGTAAGGATAAACTTCCTGACAGTGAGAACAATTAACCAGTGGAACTGCTTGTCTCCAGAAATTCTGGGTGCTTGATCACTGGAAGTTGTTCAGAAAAGACTGGACAGCCATTTCTCTGACTTGGTATAGGGTCCCCCACCAAAGTTGCTTCTAAGTATTATTCTAACACCTTTCCCAGGCCTTCCACTCAGATTTTGGCATCCTGAGTTTTCCTGCCTGAGCAGGGGTTTGGACTAGAAGACCTCCAAAGTCCCTTTCAACTCTGTTTTTCTGTTGTTCCTGAGCTAAATAGCCAAGACCCTTATTGGGATCCTATCTCTTTTGCTCCCTATGGACTAGTGAGTTAAAGAGCTGCCTCTAGACATTCATTTTAATAAGATTTTTAGAAACCTCAATTTGAAAGTTCTTCATGTCTCCTTACCCTGAAGACCCAATTTCATTTGGAATTTAATCCCAAGCTGATTGCCTTTTTAGTATTTCTCTTGACACTTCTCCAAAATGCACCTCCAAGAAGCCACATCTCTCTCTCTCTCTCTCATTCTCTCTCCCGCCTTCCCTCTCTCCCTCTCCCTCTCTTTCTCTCTCTCACACACACTTTAGAATCATAGCCTAGAAGGTACCTTGGAGATCTCCTAGTTCAACCTTCTCCTCAACGCAGAACACTTCATACATACTTGCGGGTTCACAGACATCCTGGCTTTGGCTGCAAGAACTGTGCCTTCTCGGCCATACGCTGCCTCCTCCCACCACCCGATGTGAGGTGGGAGGCCTGAGATAAGGTGCCTGCTCTGGGCACACAGCCCTTCACGACAGAGCCCTTCCATGGGGAGCAAAGCCTTGGACGACCTGATCTGTCCCGAAGGCCTCGAGGAGCCGATTATCCGAATCTGCGCAGAATCTTAACAACCGATTCACCTGAACCGGTCCGAACCGACTGAAGCCCACCTCTGCCCTAAGAAATAATATTTGTCCTTACCTTGTTGACCTTCCACAAAGCACTAAAAACGTGGCTTATTGTTAGCTACCCAGAGTCATGTATTCAAGATGGGTATCCTGTACATGTATTTATTAAATTGATCAATCAGTCAATCTCAGCTGGGCTGTAAAATAGCCTTGCAGCAAGACCACTGGCAAACAAATTAAATAGATAAACAAATAAACAAGCCAGATCCAGGAAGAGAGCAGAAGGCAGAAAGAAAGGAATGCAAGGTTGTCTTCAGCCAGAATCCCAAAACTCAAAAAGGATGTAGAAGCTGAGCAGACATAACACTGGTCAGTGCTAAAAATTAAGGGTAGCAGTCCAAGAGAACAACAGAAGCTGGGTTGAAATGTGAAAATAAAAAGAAGAAAGAAAAACCCTCTTCCTTTAGACATCAGACTCAGTGATTCTTAGTGCACCTGGTGCAAAGGTAGGCACTACCTAAAAGTGAATTTCCCTGTCCAATTTAATTCCAGTGTGCTCAAATTAGTTAAAGCAAACTACTCGGTTGGGTTGAGTTCTTTCCTTAATTCTGCTTTCCTGGATTGCATCCCATCTCAGTTTCTAAGAACTGCATTCCAGGTCTCCCAGGGGGTTGGGGGCGGGGAGAGGGAGAGTGAATGTGGTAGCTGAAATATATCTATATTCAGTTATTGGTGATTATTCTTTTTCATTTGGCAACCCAGAGATGGATCCCAATCTGTATTGAAGTGGTCACTGATTCAGTAGCTTTAAGATTTTTCCCAGGGATCTCAACAACGTAGTTCTGCTCTTAAACTGCATATGCTGGAGAAGAGCAGCAGCCTGATTTATATAGGGTACCAAATCTTCTTTTTGCTGACAGTTGCAGTCATATAGTATCACCTGCAGTGTATTTTACACAACTAGAAGTCCCAAAAGAACAGAAGGGCTTTTAATTTACTGAACAAAGTGTTTGGAAGAAGTATGCCCTTGTGAATCTGGGAAAGTTGAAAGCTTTCTCCTTCAGTGTTCCTTTCTTAAAGACATTTGAAATGCTCTTATTTCTTCAAAACTTTTTAAAGTTGCCAGGTCTCAGACTACAATCCCTCCATAGCATTTCAAATCAACACGATTTGTGTGGCAACATGTAAAATCCATCAGGAACTGATTGCTAGGAATAGTCAATAGATCCAATCAGGACCTGTCTTGTACCTTGCATACATATACTACTGTTGCTTAATTTTAATTATTTTCTTCTTTCATTCTCTATTGTCTACCGAATTTTACCATAACAATTTTTAATTTAGCATTAACATGTATCAGAATTTATATATAAAGATCTTGCAATGTTGTATTAATAATATTTGTCATTTCCTATTTTAAATCTCATAGGCTTGACTAGTATTATTGAAAGGCTATATTTGTATTGCTTTTATTATAGCTTATTTTGGAGATAAATGATAGATCGATAGAAGATGGATGGAGCACACACATCCAAATCCTTTTCCAAATTAGAAAAAAGAAATGCATATATATGTGTGTGTGTGTGTGTAAAA
Organism: Oxyrhabdium leporinum; assembly: GCA_032468155.1. Lineage (NCBI taxonomy): Eukaryota > Metazoa > Chordata > Lepidosauria > Squamata > Cyclocoridae > Oxyrhabdium > Oxyrhabdium leporinum. Next base: position 41,161 of record JANHFL010004956.1, read on the forward strand.
CATAATTAATGAATTAAATTGTCATTTGCAAATAAAAAATGTAAATACAAATAAATCCAAGTAAAACCACTGAGCTTTGAAGTTAAGCAACTTGGGAGTTGGATTTTTAAAAGGCATGCCAATGTTCATATCTAATTTGGCTGCCCTTCTAATTATATTGTATAATGAAACCTTACAGGAAGTCCTGAAAATATGCTCCTTTTTTGCCTGAGGTTCTTCTTTCAGTGTATGTTTTGCTTCTGTTAAGTGTGAAAATGCAGAGGTACAGCTGTTGGGTGTTTGAAGGCATCTACATCTTCCAGCTGGGAAGAGGAACATCGGTTTCCTGTCAGCTTCAAAATTTCCCACAGCTTCTGTCACACTATTTGAAAACAGCCCAGGTGACCAACAAGACCCGGCTTCCCCTCTGCCTGAGCAGTATGTGTGAACTGCCATATGCTACCAAGCGTCATGTCTGACACCGAACAGGTGTATGCATCACCGTGCACCATCTGGAAAGTAGCGGAATCACAAACAAAGGTTCACTTTTTAATTCACAGAACAACTTGTTTTCAGGAGAACCCTGGGGCCTTGTGATTGCTCTCTTCCTCTTTCTTTCTTTCTTTCTTTCTTTCTTTCTTTCTTTCTTTCTTTCTTTCTTTCTTTCTTTCTTTCTTTCTTTCTTTCTTTTCCCTTTTGCTGTTTCCTTTTGCTGTTTGTGGCTTTTTGATGGTGTTAACTGATGTGCTTCTGCTACTACTTAGTTGGATGGTGAAAAGAAGAAATTGGAACATTAGTGTCTGTGTGATTAAAGCAATATTGGAAAGTCTGAATCGTTTTAAAAAGGAGTTTTCTAGAGTTTCCTCCAAAAGATTGCAAGATAGATGACAAGTCCTTTACTACAAGATCCAACTAAGAAAGAAAGATTCATAATAACTGTCATTATTTAGGTTTATTGTCAAGAAGGCAAAGTTATAGAATCTTAGAACTTCTAGCCTTATTTTATTAGAATGCCAGAGGTTCTATATGTTGTGGGGTCTCTGAGAGCCATTTTGAATCTCTTCCCCAGAATATGAGACTGAAGGACTAAGTGTCCTTTTCCCAGATAAGATTGACAGAAATATCAATCTACTCATATTTTTTGAGGCATTCCTGTTTCTTTCTTAGCCCCAAGATCAACCCCAGAGATCTGTCTTACAGAACACCGTATATGGAAATCATAGATACCTGTTCCAAACTGTGATGATCCCAGTGTGACGGGATATAATATAATAATATAAGCTCTATCTTATTGTACAATCTGAGAAGGAAATAGGCAGTTTTAAAAAAATGTGAAAAATAAATGTACCATTAGTGCTTCTGTTGCCTTTTTCCTGTGGATATCATGATGGGGATACAGAAAACTATCCCTTCTCAGCTGAGCTCAATCTCATGCACAAATGTTTGGACATTACAGCAATAATAATATAAGCTCAGCTTTTCGTACAATCTCAGAGGGACTGTTATTATGGAAGAAGGTGTCTCAAGTATCTAAAAAATACTAGATTGACTGTCTCCGATATTTACTGTTCAGTCAGAAATCTTTTCTAGCCCTACCAAGAGATGTCAAAATTAAACATGCTCTAAAAAATCTACAGAAAATTTTGCAATGATCCAGAAAGAGAGAAAGAAGACACATAGGTAGTCAGAATAACAGAATAACAAAGTTGGAAGGGAACTTGGAGATCTTCTAGTTCAACCCCTTGCTCAAGCAGGAGACCCTATACCATTCCAGACAAATGGCTGTCCAGTCTTGTTAAAAGTCTTAGTGATGGAACTTCTGAAGGCAAGCCATTCCACTGGTTAATGTTCTCACTGTTAGGAAATCTCTCCTTAGTTCTAGGTTGCTTCTCTCCTTGTTTTAAGTCCTTGACTTACGACCCTTCATTAAGTGACAGTTGAAGACAATTGAAGTGACACTAAAAAAATGAATTTTACTGGTCCTCACACTTGTGAACATTGCTTGGCAACCTACCTGTATTCACAATGGTTACAGTGTCATGAGATCACCATTTGCGATCTTCCCAACCAGACAAGCAAAGTTAACGGAGGAAGCCGGATTCACTTAACAAACCCATGATTCACTTAACAAACCCATGATTCACTTAACAAACCCATGATTCACTTAACTGCAATGATTCACTTAACAATTGTGGCAAAAAGGTAAACTCAGGCATGGATCCCTTAACAACCACCTTACCTAGCAATGGAAGTTCTGGCCCTAATTGTAGTCATAAGTCAAGGACTACCTGTACCATCAATGCATAAATTCAACTTTATTTTCATGCTTGTCAGAGCCAGTTGAATTGAGGATATATCTGAAGAGTAGCCTTGGTTATGAAATAGATTAGAGGTAAAAGAATAAGATTAAATCCGGTAAAAGCAAAGCTGAATTCCTAGTCCCAAAGGTGCTTTTTCAAAAACTTTCTGGATTTTCTTTGAAGACGTTTTGCTTCTCCTCCAAAAAAGCTTCTTCAGCTCTGATTGGATAGTGGGGAATGGAAGGATTTATAATCCTTGCAGACAGCTGGTCATTTGCATTCTTTTAGTGAGTCATTAAGGCCACCTGGAGGTTTATCTGTATCTTCAGGGTCACCTCAGTGGTACAAATGGGTGTGGAGTTTTTTTGGAACTTTTGAAAGGACCGTGTTGTAAACTGGAGATAGATGATGTCATATCCCTCCCCCTCTGTTGACAGAGGGTTGTCCAATTTTGACCCCTTTTTCAAACCAGTGGTCCCCTCTGTCCAAAATGTGGACTTTGCTGTCTTCCCAAAGAATTCATAGTGTTAGGGCACGAAGTAAGTTCTGTGCGAAATTCTGGTTCTGTATAGGTTTGCATCTAGAGAACAGAAATTGTGCAGATTGCTTCTCACTTGGCAAGAAAGCTGTTTTAAAGGAAGACCAGCAGGAGGAATTGCGCATCTAAGCTGTATTGGGAATCATAGTTTTTATTTTATCATTTGTGAACCTCCCCGAATCAGTTGGAATCAATCAGAATCTAAACTGAAGTAAATAAATAGCACCAACAAAACTGAATGGTTCCAAGTTGGGAAAGACTGGCCCAAATCTTCCACTGCTCACTAGGTCTCATGTTCTCCTACTGTTATACATTCAACAAAAATCCAAAGCTGTGAAACAATTTGGGAAAGGATTTATGTTACCCCGGCATCCTTCTTCCACCACCAGCTGGTATTCCAACTGACATCTTTCCCAGCTTTTCTGAAGAGACATTTGACTCACAAACTCTTTAAACCAAGAGATATAAACAGGAATTTGTCTTAGATGCAAATGCATAACCCTCCTCATAAAACAACAGCCCATTAACTCACAAGCGTGGTTATAGGTTTTATACCACAGACAAATTTGTTGGAAGGCTTCACAAAGCTTCATGTTTTACAGACAATTGTAAACAAGGAATTGTTGCAGAATTAGACTATAAATGTCTGCATCCTAAAAGACAATACAGTTCTGGGCAGAAAACCAGATTGTGTAAAGACATTCATTTGTGAATTCATGGAGAAAATGAAATAGCACACAGAAGCCTTTATTGGCAGCTTTGGGCTCTGTACTTGAGCTTCTTATAGTTATAAGCTGTTTCTACCTCATCTGACTAAAAATATGCAGATCAATGTAAATCTGATCCCCTTTGCTGTCTGCTTTCCAGGACAGAATTCCATTCCAACAGATTGATGTCTGGATCTTTAGTAAGAAGTTGGGACATAAATTTACTAATCAGTTTAGAGGCAGAGAATGCTATATGAGATGGCTGGGCTTCTGCGACTCCTCCTTTCAAAATTTCTTCTGTCGTTGTTCCAGCAGTATTGGACTTTCTAGCTCTTTCTTTTTTTTAATATATATTTATTTTGTTTTATCAACAAGAGTCAAATATAAAACAAAAACCAGAAAAACTTACATCCAACACTAACAACAAAAAGAAAAAAAAATAGTCTACAAAAAAAGGAGGGGGAAAATGACCCAAATATCAAATAAATCTAACATTAAACATAAAGAACCCACCCTGGCTGGATGCCGAAAATAAAATTAAAAAAACAGCTGATAGATCCTCCTCCCCTAGACTTTCTATTTCTGTGTTACACTTTTTGGACTCACTAGGTGATCATATGGTGGTGATTACATCACCCTTTCAAGGAGTGCTGAAAAGGACAAGAAAATTGAGACCCCCCATACTGCTATGAGCACATAGGTCTTCTTAAATTTAAAAATAAAGAAAGGGCCAAGATTTATCTGGACATCTCGTCCAACTTCATTTTTAGGAAATGAAACATCATCCCTTTCATTTTTAGGAAAATGATTCCTCTCCTTGCCCCCAAGGTAGGACAATTATTAAGTGGATATGACCAGATCGGTTGGGAATGAAAAGCCCAAATCTACTCTCAGTAGGATTGGTGACAATTTGTCTCATCCATCCAAGCATCTGCGTGGTTTTGTATAGATTTTCCGTAGCATATTCTAAACGTTATAAGGGCACAATTACTTGCATGGTGCTCATACTTAAGTTGACTTGAGAATAATAATTCAGTAGCAGATTTCAGATGTAAAGCAGAACTGAAACATAGATAAAGGTCTCTTTAATTTCAATTCTAGTTGTCTTTGACTGTTCCAAGAAAGTCCAGTGCAATGATGGTGGTTTATAACAATCAGGATTTGGTTCAGCTTCTTGTATGTGGTGTCCTATATTCTGGTCTTCTTGAAAAACCCTTACAGAAAGTTAACACAAAGTTCACCAATGCCTCAAGTCCAGGACTCATATTATGTAAGTTAAAGAACTATAAATGTAGAAAACACTAGATTGGGAAATAATATTTTCCAAAACGCAAAACTGGTGGCTTATCTTATAGTTGCCTACATTTATAAGTGCTTTTGGTCTACTTTTTAATGGAAGATTTAATTAAATATGATTAAGCATTTTTGTTAGCCATCTTTGGTTGCTTCTCCCAGGTCTGTTATAGGGAGCATATACAGTATTTATGCTTCATTATCATAAAAAGAAATCAATTATACCAAGCAATCAAGTGGCAGTTTTATTCATTTATTTATAGCACTTTTAACTCTTTTGTTAGCCAAAGGGGCTCCTAGAAGAAGGACTTCATGTAATCCATAAAAGAAAAGAATGAAACATTAAAAAAATGTGATTTGAGGTTTGTTTATTCTATCAAAATTTCAAATACTTTCTGTAGTGTTTACATCTACACCTCTAGGAGAAGAGCAGGCAGAGCTGGGGGATGAAGTTAAGCATGTCATAACTTTAGAATCATTGCATTTCCACAAGCACTCCAAGGCCAAGCCCTACTGAATTCCATTGACCCTTATCTGGCGCCAATTTAGTGTTGAACTTTAGTTGATTCTTATGTATAGGCTTGAATAAATTTTCTATGCTGCAGCTTTTGATGGTCTTCATCCTTTGTTCCTGACAATACCCGCATGTTAATTTTACTTAGGTGTTTTATCTGGTCATTTAGCTAAAAGAAGCAATGAATGACTTATATCAAGGGGTTAAGTTTACAGTTATGTCTGACTTTTGTAAGAATTTGCCATCATCTCTCAGTTGTGGTGTTGTGGTATTGTGGTTCCCAGTAAATTTGGATAAAGGTGCACAGTGTAGCAACATGCAGTTGAGACACGTCATCCTTGGAGTGATCTGTATATGGAGTTTTTGTGCTTGAGATGGCAAACATGATTTAGAATGAGTAGTATTTTTAGAGAGAAAAGTAGATTAGGTGGCCTTGAATGAAAATGCACATTTCATCAGTGACCACCTACTGAGCTTCATACATTTATTGTTTTGAAATTTAAATGAACTCACAGCTTTTATTTTCTGAAATGCTGAGAATATCTAACTCTCGCTTGAACTTGCTATCTGTTGTGGAGTTTGTACATAGTGAAAACAAAAAATAAAAGGAAAAAAACTGAATCACACTCAGGCCCTGAACAACTGTGATGAAAAACAAATCTATACTCGATTCCAGACTCACTGATTATATCAAGCATCTTCAGTTATGAATTTATTCAACTTTGCTCATCCTCCCACCCTTAAAAAATCCTCAGCATCATTTTGTCACTGGAAGAGGATAGCAATAAAATTAATCATATAAAAATAAATGCACAACATCATTTGCCATTGTTTGCCAGCTGTTGCGACCATGAAGTCTTTGAGCTTAATTTACTGACTTAGATAAATCTATATGCATCTATTAAGCTGCTGCTATTTTTAACTTTCTTCTTTAATCTTTACCCTTCCTGCTGCTCTTCTGTTGTCTCCTCTCCCTGTCCAGAATGAATGTTAGATTTAGATCACAAAAGATGGTCCGTGGTGAATAGGCTAGAGAAATATGGAAAAGATGAACAATTATACTTTCTAGTGAAGAATTTGACACTGGCATCGTATGATTTAAGTTTGGACATTTACCCTACAGCAAATTTACACCTGCAGAAACCCATTTATGAAAGCAGGACTTAAAATGGTTTATTTAAGTTCATTGGTTTTGGTAAATATTTATGCTTTCAGGTCAGATTTTGACTCATGGCAACTACCTTTAAAGTCCCTGTTTATTTGGCAACATTTTTCAGAAGTGGTTTGCTATTGTTTTCTTCCTAGGGCTGAGAGAGAGCAACTGGCCTAAAGTAGAACTAGAACTCACAGTCTCCTTGCTTCTATAGCCTGGTGCCTTAACCACTACATCAAAATACCTCTAGTATTTTTTGTGTGTGCATGTATTTTATGTGTGGCTATGAATGGATAATCTTATTATGAGGCAAATTGAGAAAAATAATTGTTTAGGTCACTGAAACTTTTAAAAAGCCCTAAGTATCAATTACTTAATAATATTCCTCAAACAGTAGTCTTATTTTATTAGCAGCCTTAGCCTTTCCAAACAGATTTTTTTTTTCAAAATAATGAGATTACAGATCCAGGATTCCTAGACAACAGGGAATACTATCAGATGTATTCCCAACATATCATACGGACATTGTATAGGGAACTCAATGAACCCAGTTGTGTATATCCCCTACAGACTAAAGAAAAATGTATACAGTGCAAACAGACAAAAAGTTTATAGAGTAGGATATATTCTAAGAAACCGAAAGACTAGATGAAGTTCAATGGCAGGAATATGAAGGAAACACACAGACGCACATGTGCTAATGAGATATAGCTCATGGGGCTGCTATCCAAATAGAAATCTCAGATTTAGTAATCCGATATGTGCAGAAATAAAATGCATGGAGAAAACATTAGCAAACAGATCCAGTTTTGTTCTTGTTTGGTTTCCTTAGGCATTGATGATTGCTAGGACAAGCTATTTAAGTTACATGTTGCCGGATGGCTCTTTCAGGGCAACAATATATTCATAACAAGGTTGTGCCTTCTTCATAATGAATAGAATCACAGAATGTATGAACTGAAAGAGACTTCAGATACCATCTAGTCCAACTCCTTGCCCAGTGAAGGAATCCACCATGCAGCATCTCTAAAAAAAATAACCCTTTGAATCTCTCTTTAAACATCTCCAGTGAAGGAAAATATGTCATCTCTTAAAGTAGTTGGATTCATATTGAACAGATTTTAGCATTAGGATTTGACTCCATACATCTATGTGCAATCTACTTCCTTGTAATTTCACTCTATTCTTTCTTATCCTGCCTTCTGGAAAATTCTATTTTAAATGATAGTTCTTCAGATTCTCGAAGACCAAAATATTGATTTCTCTCAACCTTCTCTTCTCTGGGGCAAACATATACCATATCTCCAACCACCCCTCATACATTTTCCTTTCTAATGCTTTTATCTGCTTGGTTATTTTTTAGACAGACTCCAATTTGTCAACATTCTCCCTAAATTTTTCTGACTGGACACAATATTCTAGGTGTGGCCTGACCAATGTAAAACAAAGAGAAAAAGTTATTGGTGTTCTCCCTATACTTCTGTTGATGCAGCCTGTGATTGCATTTCTGTAAAAGCCTGGGGAAAAAAACCCTTGAGATTGGTTTAAAAATTGAGTAATGTGTTACCTTTTAAAGGAATGGCATTATTTTCTTCAGGCTCGGGGGAAGGCTGAAAAAAACTGGGCTGCTTGAATCTATGAGTGATGCTGTGCTCTCACTTGCAAGAGGTCAATGTTGCATTGACCTGTTGCAATATTTTAATTTAAGTGTGTCCAACCTTTTGGCTTGTCTAAGTGAAGAAGAATGTCTTAGTCTGCATATAAAATATATAATACAGTTAATGTATAAAAATAACAAACTATTTGGGGAGGGAGGTCCTTGGTATTCGGCTACTTCAAAACATTGAATTTGGTACTCAACGCCTTTTGATGTAAAATTTTGTCCCAGTACTCATTGTTTATTTGCTACTCGACACGCAAGGTAGAATTTATTGGTGTCGGCTGCCTTGTGATTCACTATCCTTTATGGCCAAAACAAACGGTCAACTGGTAAGTCACATGGTTTGTTTGGTACTCGTCATTTTTAGTACTCATTGAGCCTTCTGGAAACAACTAACGATGAGTACAGAGTTACCACTATATATATAGAAGGGTAGATATGGAGTGTCCCTTTCAACAGTGAAAGTATTTTTTCCTGTGGCTGAAAGGGTTTAGCTCTGCATCCTGCACTCTTCCAAAGGGCTTCCCCAAAAGACTACAGCAGTTTTAGGAGAAACAAAAAAGGAAAAGAAAAAAGTGACAAATAGAATCTTGCCCCTCGTTGTGTAATAGGAGAGAGTCCCATAAGTAGAATTTGGTGGACAAAGGAGTAAACCTCCTTCTCTCCACCTCCCTGCCATTCTTTCCAGAGTTTCATTCTGATTCTCAGAAATTGGTCCAAGGAGGTTGGGATGTTGAGAACATAATTCTTTAAGCTGTCCTCCTACCTTCTCTCCAGAGCATGAGTTGCCAGCAACAGCAGTAAGGGGGATGTCACTTGAATGACATCCTGAATTGGCCTGAGAATTCTTCTCCTACAGAAAGAGAAGTTAATTGCTAAAAGGTGGAGTTTGGCTGATGGCACAGAACATCACAAGAATGGTTTTATGTGTGATTCCAAATTGAAACAATCAGAGGCTGGCAAGTTATAAATATTAATTACTACAACAAAACTGTTGGAAGCCTACATCTTTTTCCCCCTTAACAACCATCATTTTAAATAGTTGCCTTCCAATTACTAACTTTTCTGACTCCAATTTAAGGTACAATTTATTAACTATTTTCATGTGTTTTCAGATATCAGGAATCTATGGAAATGGACTGCTTATTTATTTACAGAATTTTTAGTCTATTGGGTTTTCAGAGAACTACAGTCTATTAGCACTGATCCTTTCTGGACTCTGCCTAATTAGAGGAAACTGTCAAAAAAATTAGCGCTGGATGGGCCTTTAGTAATTTAGTACCTTTTACCACCTGCTTAGGTCCTACCCCACTTAAGAAATAACCCTTTCCCTTCACAAGAAAATAAAACAGAATGAATTTATTCAATTACTATAGCTGGCCCTCTCAATGATTCTGGGTGACTTCCCCAGATTCACAGTCTGATTTTAAAACTTTATGAAAAGCTAACAGGATTGGGATCATTCTGATCTTCAAGGGGAAGATATTGCACAAAGTAGGGGCTACTGCAGGAAAGACCAGTCTTCTAGTCCCCACCAGCCAAAACTTTTTGGCTGATGGGATCTGCAGCATGCCCATCCTGCTAGACTGAGTTAGATTGGTAGAGACTCTTGGGAAAAATTCCTCCAGGTAACCCAATCCCATATAGGGCTTTAAAGGTGACAACCAACACCTTGAATTGTACCTGGAAGCATGCCGTTATCCAATGCAGCTCCTGCAGTGGTATTGTTACATGTTATTCAGTGTTATACAAGTTGCTCACCGTTGCAACCCCAGTTACAACTGTATGTGATTGGCCAGTGGGGAGTGTGTTTGTGTGTATGCACACACACACACACACACACACACACACTCACCTCTCTCAAGTTCTGGGAGCTTAGTTTTATCTTAAACACAACATAGTCTCCTTTGGACTTCCTTGTTCAACAGTATTGGGATTATAGCATCAAGAATTGCAACCCCCGTAATCTTAATACGTCTATTTATTTATTTGTTTGTTTGATTCATATTTGGCTCATCCACTCATATGACAGCCGGCATTGGAAATGCTATTTATTTATTTGTTTATTTAATATGGCCACCCTATAAGGGTTAAAACTGAAAAAAAAAATAAGGAAAGGAAAAGAAACCAACTAAATTGAAATAAGAAGGAACCCAGTAAAACCAAGCTTAACCACCATCCTATTCCCAACCATTGCAAAATGAGACTATCCAACCGCCTAGCTCAATGTCTGAGGGAACAACCAGGTTCTCAAGGCCTTGCAGAAAACTAAATTTTGTTGAATTAATGCTGTTCCCAGATGTCCTCAGATTCTTCTACTAGCTTTTCACGATAATTTCCTACAGTTTTAGATCTCTCTCTGTGTTGTTATTTTTGATATTTTTTTTAATTTGGAGTGGCTTATGTCTATGGAATATAAGGCTCACATGAAACACAATTTTTCAAGTATATAATATCACAATTATCAGGCCCATTTGATTTCCCGGGGTTTGCTAGCTCTGGAACCCTCACTGGAAGAGGAATTGTGAAGGGGAGACATGACAACTCAGGAGCTGAGGGCCAGAAAGTTGGGTGAAATAATGTGCTTTGTCACACCAATCAAAGAAATTACACTTGGCAGACACCGAGGAAAGGAGACTGGAAAGAAAAGCAGAAGATGAATTTTTGGGAGAGAGAAGCAAGAGGTCTTGAAAGGAGAAGAAATATCCTAGAACCTAAGGTAAAGGAGGAAAACAAAAATATATCATCAGGTACAGAAACTGGAGAAAGATGGACATAATAAAGCAGGCTTCCCATATTTGGTATCCTTAATATTGGTGAAATTTCCATTCCTACAATTCTCTATTAATAGGACCAGCAACCACACTGCCAGAGAATTTGAGGAAATGTTCTCCATTCAGAGATAACAACGGGGGATGCATGTCTTAAAAGTGGGGCGGGGGGAAGGAAATAAAAGCTCAGAAAGTAAATTAGAACAACTCCATGAGCTGCCTCAATATACAGAAAATTATGAGAACCTGATGGGGGAAATTTGCTGAAGATAGATGAGGATAGATGAATATAAAGTACTAGAATCAATATGCCAGTTTCAGTTTTCATAACCTTTCAAAAGCATATTCTGATCCTTAATTTCTCTCAACTCATTTATCACTGTTTGTATCTACTGCATATATTTAAGTCAACTGTGGCATTAGTAATTGTGTTCCTGGTTGTTTATCAGTGAGATCACTTTTAAGACATGAAGTAGTATCTACTACTCACAAATAATTTAATATATAAGAAACAACAACAATGTATAATATACAAGAACAACAATATTCAATCCAACATTTTCTATGGACTATACTGAAAAAATTTCTTGTCATACAGCAATAATTGAAATAATGTTAAATTTGTATTTATTGGTTGATTATTGATAAAAAAAGCCTGTTGTCCAGGCTTTTAGCCCCTTTATTTCATCCACCATTCCAAAGACTTCAAAGAAATCTGTGAAAAATAATCTTAAAGCATAAATGAGAAATAATTATGGTATTACATATCAAAAAACAACAGCAAAATAGAGTTACAGAAGGCCATACAATTCAGCTTTTGGGAGGATGCTGAAGATAGCAATAGCAATAGCATTTAGACTTATATACTGCTTCACAGTGCTTTACAGCCCTTTCTAAGCGGTTTACAGAGTCAGCATATTGCCCCCAACAATATTTTTACTGACCTCGGCAGGATAGGAGGCTGACTTCCAACTCCCTCTGGTGCAGTAGAATAAGACAGTAACATCAAACTTCAACTTTTTACCTTTCCATAATAGTATAAACTAGCCATTTCTATAGCAACAAATCTATCTAATCAGTAAAACCTGAAAACAAAGTTTCATTTTTTTCCCCCACATCAAGCACAAAGTTCAGAACCGGTTTCCAAGTAGAAACAAAAGTACTTATGTTTTTTTTTCTTTGATCAAAGCAGTCAATTTAAATAATAAATATATAAATAATATATAACTAAATAGTAAAGCAGCTGCATCATGAATTGATAATTGATTATTGTGTTGGTGTCAGTGCTTAGCAGCCACATAGATAAATTTCCCCTAACTATATCTTCCAACCACGCACTTATTGCCACTATAATTAAGTCAATCCATCTTGCTACTGGTGGTTTTCTTCTTCTATCTTTTCACCTTTCCCAGCATTAGAGACTTTTCAAGAGAATTAAGTCTTTGCATAACGTGTCCAAAATATGATAGTTTGAGCCAGGTTATTTATGCCTTGAATGAAAATTCTGGATTGATTTGTCTGATGATCCATTTGTTTGTTTTCCTGAATCTCTATGGCATCCTCAGGAGTCTTGTCCAACACTAAAGCAAAAAGGCATCAATACTCTTTCTATCCTGTTTCTTCAAAGACCAATTTTGGCTTTGCTGTTGACAATCAATACTAAAATGCAGAATCCATCCTCCACTCTGTGCCTTTATTGACAGTTCTAAGGCTGGTGTTGTCATTAGTTTGGCCTTCGTTGGATTTAATCTTAGTCCCATTTTTTTCCCCGCTGTGCTCCTTGACTTTCTAAAGCTAGAAGATCATTTGCGTTTTCAGCTCTCGAAATAACATCATTAGCATAACGTAGGTTATTGATATTTCTTTCTTCAGTTTTAAAGCCAGGTTCATCTTCTTCCAATCCAGCTTTCCCCAATATATATTTAGTATATAGGCTGAATAAATAAGGGGAAGATGTACAGCCTAACTCCTTTGCCCAGCTGGAGCCAGTCTGTTTCATCATATTTCATTTGGACTGTGGTTTCCTGTCCAATGTACAGATTTTGTATAAGGATAATGAGATGTTCTGGTATTCCCATTTTCCTAAGGATATTCCACAACATATCTTGATTGACACAGTTGAAGGCCTTTTTATAATTAATGAAGCACATATTGACTTCTTTTTGTCTTTCTCAGTTATCCAGCATACATCAGCAATCATTTGTTTCTTGGCTTTCTCTAAAACTATCTTTTAAATCTGGCTTCTATCTTTTCACATATTTCTCTAATGTGCAATGTATGATCCTAAACATTATTTTCTTATCACGTGAAATTTAGGACATTGTATAAAAGTTTGTGCACTGGTAAATCTCCTGTCCTTGATATTGATATAATAGGCTGATCACTTCCAGTCTGTTGTCCATTGTATCATTCTCCAGATTTGCTGTCTGAATTTGGTTAGAACCTGTACAGGTTCTTTTTCTGATGCTTGCCATATTGTTGTAGATATTCCAACAATCCCTCTAGGATTTAAGCTTGTTAATGATTGAATAAGTACGTAATCAAATTTCATCTTTTAATACTAGAAGTATTTATAAATAGAGGATATCTTTAAAGGTATCTAAGGTTGACACCTCTACTATATGGAATTTCAGTATACTCCTTTCACCTCTATTTGCTCTTTTTGAAAGCAGTTACTGTTTGTCCATTAGCATTTTGTAGCATTTATGGGTTGGTACTTCCTTCTGAGCTTGGAATCTTTTGGAAGACTGTCCTCATTTTTCCCTGCCTGTTTCCATCTTTGATGTCTTTACAGATATCATTGTATATATATATATTTTGTATTGTATATTCTTGTTTTGTTAAAAAAAATATCTCTGAAATTCTTTATTAAGTTTCTTCCTTGGGATCTTTCTTGGATTTGATTTCTTTTTTCTTCTTAGCAATTTGGATATCTAACTTGCTTTCTTCGGTTTCTTGATCTTGGGAGATATCTTTTCACATTCATCGTTTGCAGCATTGTTGATTTCATTCCACATTCTTTAATCTCTTTCTGTTTCCCTATCAATGAGCTTCAATACTTCAAAGTGATTCCTGAGGATGTCCTTGAAAACGGTGAGTATATGCTCAAGAACATATAAAATATGCTCAAGAACATATAAAGTAGAAAGTAGTTGGCTTTCTTCTGCTGCTTTAGTTTGACCTAGAACTTGCTTGTAAGCAGTTTGTGATCTGTTCCACACTCCCTAGCTGTGTCTTTGCTGTTACAGCAAGATTTCAACATCAACATGCCATTCTCCATCCACAAGTAAGACTCCTTGCTTGCATTTCTGTGGATTTCAATTGAACTGGACCATAAATCTCATCAATCTTCTCTTCTTCTGAATCAATGGTTGAAGAATAAACTTAGATAATCTCACATTAAAGGGTTGTCCACAAAGTCTACTTGATATTATTTGACCATTGATTTCATTGCATCCAAGTACTGTCTTTGCTATATATCCTTCCTGGTTAGGAAAACAGCAGCATTTTTCATGACATGACTAGTAAACAGTATGTTCTTCTGAGTGAAATGCCAGTCCATTTCAATTGAATGATGCCTAAGATATCAACATATAGTTGATTTATCTCATCTTTCACTGTGCTGAGCTTTCCCGTGTTCATGCTTTTTATATTCCATGTTCCTACTGTAATTCTCTTTGTGCATCTTCAGATTTTCTTTTCCTTTATGGCAACATCAGCAACTAGACATCCCAAAGGCTTTAATCTACCATTTCATAAACACCATTAGTATTCTCAGCTATTCCTCTGTAGCATGTTGAGAGCATCTGATCAGAGGGCTACATTATCTGGTACTATATCATCAATCACTTTGTCCATGTGGTTTTCTTGGTAAAATACAGACATGGTTTATCAATAATTTCTCCCAAGCAGTATGAAATGATGCATTGCCATTGTCCCTAAAGGGATCCTCCTCCTCTAGCAACTTCCTATATTTCCGCAGCCCAATATAGGTATCTGCATTCTTTAGCTGGGCATCTGGGATGACTTTTATATATTGGACTATCCTGTTTGATCATATATTCTTGGAAGTCACTTCCATCATTCTTTATTCATCCTTCCCAGGTATCCTTGCCTATTCCATCCTGCAATGATGAAGCAGCAGAGCAGAATTTGAGGAGAAGGTGCAACATATATGGTATCAGTGGTGCCCTAGAAATAAGCAAACTTGTGTTTTTTTACAGGATTTAGAAATCTTTAGACTGAGTAGTAGAGACCTAAAAGAAAGAAAAGAAACAGTTTACATAAATCCTAATCAAGAAGGGCTCTGTGCTCTTGGCACGGGAACTATATGATGAAATGATTGGCCTTAAGTTTAGAGTCGCATCCAGTCATGTTACTAGCCAAGCAGGCAGGATTCATGGACCACAAGTCAGGTTTCCAGGAAAAATCCATTGTGGGGTGAGAGGTGGGAAAAAGGACAAAACAATTCACATCATTCATTGAAGTGTGTCTAGATTTTTAGTTCTGAATTTCTGTAGTTTGGGGTCATGTCAAAATCTTGAAATATTATTGATCTAGCCTGCCAGTTACAAAGGGATAAAGAGACTTTGATCTTATCAACTTACTTTTACACACCCTCAAAACTTCGAAACAAATGTTTCCAGTGGAATTCCGAAATGGGACACTCATGCTTTGTGAGCATCTGCTTGGAGGCATCTGCTGGGAGAACAGGCTGAATGGTCCATAAGTCATTGTTAAGGAAGAAAGTAG
>JANHFL010004956.1:62164-79110 GCA_032468155.1 Oxyrhabdium leporinum
TAGCTCACTGAATTTATTTTTAAAATGTTCACAGTTATGCACATACTAAAACCATACAAATTTTAAAATAGAATAAATATATATTTGTGTGTGTGTGTAATATATAACAATCCCAAACCACACAAATGTTTCAAATGAATATGAAATACAGTGAATTGCACCCCTTTTACAACAGCCTCATAATATTTGCTACCGTCAAGCTAAACCAGACAATAAGAAAGTTATTTTAAACTAAAGTTTGCTGAAATTTTCCACACAATATTAATCCAAATTAAAGCAAAGCGCATCCTACATGCTTGTCAATGCAGTTTTGACCTCTTACGAACAGCAGCTGCAAAGCAAAACTGATCGTTTCATTTCAAGATGATCAGAATGACTGCTGAGGTACTGCACGTGTCTTTTGTTGAATTATAATGAAATCTCTTGCCCTCATTCCCATCAGACATACTCATGTAAACCCACATTACGCTGATTTTACACATTCCCAGCAGGGGGATTTACCCCGTGGAATTAATTGGTACTTCTTAAACATTTGTGTTTCAGTTTGAACTTTCCTCCCGTGTATAAAACTGAGTTCCTCACACACGAGGTTGTCTGTTTCGTTCTCCTGTTCTTTTTCTGCACTTCTCCTGTTCTATGAATTTCCCACTTGTCTTTCTTTTGAAATAGTTTAAGATGCGGTGTGAGGACTACAGAGAAGGACAACACACCCTACTTACATTTGACATCTTTTAGAAAGTAGCAAGGAACATTTTATTGAACAGGGTTGCGGGGGGTTGAATTGATGGTTTATTTTTGGGGTTAAAAAGGGAGGGGGAAGAGCAAGATTGCAGTTCCTCAGCAGAAAGATGGGTGTAAGTCATAATTTTATATTTTCTTCCTATTTAATTATTTATGAAATTTATTGGCTGCCCAATTTATTGGCTTGCCATAGGGTAACTCTGGGAGGGGAGGCTTACAGTTACATATACAGTGAAGGCATAAAAAGTTAAAATCAGACATTAAAGCCACGGAAAGTATTATTCTTTCTTTAATTGCATACTGTTATCATATATAAAATCCTAGTGCTAAATAAATTAATACGGGCAAGGACTGGAAGTAGTCAACAATTAAGCCTGGTGCATGACCTCTCTAGGCAAGAATGGACTTTACCATTCCTCTTTCAGTTTTGAAGAACGGTGTATGTTTTATCTCCTTTTTAAAATGGCAGAACTTATTGTAAACATTAGATTAGCACTCACATGCATTTTCCGGTTGAACACCATGCTGCTGACTTTGAACTGTCACACTGCTGAATTTTGAAACGGTATCTGGAAAGCACCCTTGAGCAGCCTTACTTGAACAAGAGACTGACTTAGGACAGTCTTTTTCAAACTGTGTTCTGGGGTTTCATGTGAACTTTGAGGGGCTATTAAGAGAGAGTAAGGAGGAAGTCACTCAAGTGCACCCAGTTCAATAGAGCTTGGCTCTTGATCAGAGACTCTGGGAATTTTTGTTTCAACTCACAAGTTCCAAAGGTTCTTTTTAGAAAAACAACAACAACCACCAACCAACAAGTTAGTTCGCTGGTTTTGTAAATTAAAAAAAAATGATAAATCCAGGAAAAGTTTGAAAAGCCCTGGTTTAGAATGCAAGCCTATATGTTACTGTAGCTCAAACACACAGTCACGAGAACCCAAACCCTGGTGTTGTTCGTGAGTTTCTGCCACCACAGTCTACTTTTCCCCTTAAGCTCATCAGCATGTTTGTCTCATACTTTTCCATTATTGTTATTTTGTATGAGCATCAGTAAAAGCAGGAATACCATTTCTTAGAAGCCCCAAGATAATAGGGTTGCACAAAGACTCAGCTTAGAAGTTTGATTCAAAGGTGCTTAATTTGGACTTTCCAAATTAGATTGGCAATTCACAACCACTGACTCAAATTTGATGTCTTTTTTTCAAATTGATTTTCAAATTGATTTAATTTTCTAAGTCAATTCAAGTCATCAAGTTGGATGAAATCAGCCGTCCAAATCAAATTGATGATTCAGATCAAACCAGAATTGAACTGAACTGCTCATCTGTACAAAGTAGTTTTGTATAAAGGCATAGGAACTTTCAAGAATTTATAAGGATTGCAAAGTTATTAGTTTGGTTCCTATTTTAATGTATTGTATGTTGACCAGACTTATTCTTCTCAAACTAATTCATAAATTAGTTTAAGAAGAACATATTTCTATTCCTTTGCATTTTACAGTGCAGTTTCTTAATTAAAATATATTAAATATACTTTTATTTGAGAAAAGTGCACATAAGGAAAATGTACAAGAATGCATTATATTACGACAAATTAAAAATAATAAAAGGTTAAATAAAATTACAAGTAAAAACTTATGTATTGCGGTAAGGAAATCCATCTGAAAGCATATATTGCATAAAGAAAAAACATTTAAGATAAGAAAAAATGTGATTTGAAGAGAAAATGGAATGTATAGATTTTTTGTCATCCCATGTAATTGAAAGATTTTGTGATGTTTTCAAAATTAATCAATGCAGATTCCAGGTTTTCATGCCTTTCTTCTTCTTCTCCTTTCTTTTCTTAGTTTTATTTGTTTCATGCATCCAAATGTGGCATTTAGATTTGGAAAATAAGATTTTTATGAGGAGTGATATGATACTTGGCTAAACCTTAGCTCATGGTTGTCCAACCTTTTGGCTTGTCTGGGCGACATTGAGTAAAGAGGGATTTTCTTGGGTGGCCTATAAGATATATAATATAGTTAAAATATATAAATAGCAAACTTTATTTTTTAATATTTTTATTGTCTTGTGTGGCTGCATTACTAGCTGTCCAGGACTGCATGTGGCCTGTGAGCTGTGACTTGGACACGCCTGCCCTAGAGTGTGTATAGCAATAAACATATGGAAAATATGTACAGTTGATAGCTTTATTAATCAAAAGCTCAGTGACAACAGCAGTGCAAAAGCAAAGAAAGAAAAATGACCTCTTGTATGTGATCTGTCTCAGATACAAGAGATAGATACAATGCAATACAATATTCAGATATACAGTACAATAGAATATTTCAGATACAATATCCATCTAGTAGGGTTGTATTGATATTATCCTTCTCAACTTTCCCATTACCTTCTCCTATTGGTATCTTATAATTTATCACTTCATTGTTTGTATGTACACTGAGAGCTTATGCACCGGAGACAAATTCCTTGTGTGTCCAATCACACTTGGCCAAAAAAGAATGTTCTATAAATATTCTAGTCTATTCTCTCTTATTTAGACCATCAGCAGAACTGTAGGAGAGTCAATAACAGTTTTGTTGCTTCTGTAACTTCCTTGCTCAACATTTGTATCTGTCCAAACATTGAGATCCATGGAGAATGGCTCCTTGGCCCCCATGACTGAGAGAGATATGTTCTGTGGGGATAAAACATGAATATCACTGGTTTGGAATGACTTCTTCTGAGCATTTCAAGGACAGCCTGGTTCTCCCTTACTATACCTCTCTCCTGTGCCTCCTTGTTTATCTAATTGTGGTCACTGCCATTTATGATTTAAAGGATTACTTATTTTTATTTCATTTTATATTATAGCTATCATGTAGTCTATTACAGATTGTGAATTCTCCCATAAAAGTGTATGGGCTATAAATAAGTGAATGCATACATTTATAGTATGCCTATTTGGAGCTATTCTGCACAGTCAGCTGGAGGCAAATTGGAGATCCTTCAGCAAATAGATTTAGAACTGATGATGTGGTGTTCAAGTCACTCCTGACCTGCTGAGAAAGCAGGGTGAACTTATTTTTTCCCAGTTCCAGATTTAAAGCTCTCCCTACTAATTTCTTCTGGCAAATCCATCCATTGGAAGAACATCATACAGTATCAAAATATCTTTAACCTATCTGAGGTTGCTGTGGGCATATCTCTGCAGTCTCTAGCTACTGATATTCAGGGCCATTTGTCTTTTTGCAGGAGATTCTCCCACTGAAAAAAACAACCCTTTATTTTCTTTTTTTAAAACTTACCTTTCTGATCCTTGATGAGCCGTGGTGATGCAGTGGTTAGAATCCAGTATTGCAGGCTACTTCTGCTGACTGCCAGCTGCCAGCAATTTGGAAGTTTAAATCTCACAGGGCTGAAGGTTGACTCAGCCTTCCATCCTTCCAAGATGACAGTGGACAGAACTGGGAGAGAATGTCTCCATTGGAGCCAATATTTTCAACCTACACAGAAAGACCCATTTCATCAGAAAAGTGGCATCAGACCATCCACTTCCCCTCCTCTCCCCGTGCTTTTCTTGTCATAGGTGGCAGGAGAAGTAGAGGAAGAGAAGAAAGAGAAGGAGGTGATCACGTCATGGACTGAAGAATGAATAGCAGATGACGCATCTTCTGTTTATAATAACTGGCACCAAACGAGACATTCTCCATCCTGTCTCTCTCCTGCCTTCACTTCAAATGCAAGAACCCGTATTTTGGTGTAATTTTTGTGAAGCTCTCAGACCGGATGACTGCAGAAGAGCCCATAGATACATTTATAACTCTGGTTTTCCGGATGAACAAATTATATTTCAGAGCTCTCAATCTCAGTACAACACGACTCTCTAGACATTTAGTCCTTAGAGAATAGAACAGGTTGCAACAGAAGAAATGGGATCATTTCTTTTAATGATGATCCCAGGTAGCAGAAGTAAATTTCTGAAAGAAGGAGATGCTTATGCTGATCAGTTAATAATTCAACAATTCAGACTAATCTGAATTCAGTGCACACTTTTCTATATGGAGCTTAGTACACATTTCTACTATCTGATCCGCATTGATTTACCAATTTCTGACTGTTGCTTATAGGCAGGTAACAACATTCAACTGACTAATCGGTTAAAAGAAAATATGCTTTTACCCAGGATTAACAGCATAAAACTGTACTTTAGAGATGGGTAACTTGCTAACTTCCTTTGGTGGCTGCTAGTCCTCATTTTATTGTGATTTCTACTATTCTCTCACACTTTGGGGATGAGGGAAGCACACAAAGAAGCAATACAATCATCTCTCAGATATGTTTAATGCAGATTTGAAAAAGAATTTTCAGATTCCCCACATTGCTAAACCACAGCAATCCTGGCCCCGTGTGACATATCAATTCTTTATTATTGCTCTGACCTCTTTTCTGCTATCCGCCCACCCCCAAACAAAGATGATTCCTAGGAATGCTGCACCAATTCAAAATGCTCATTGCTCAGGGTATGAAATGATAGCTCTGCCACCTGATTTGCAGAATACAGAATAACAGAGTTGGAAGGGACCTTGGAGGTCTTCTAGTCCAATCCCTTGCTCAAGCAGGAGATCCTATACCATTTTAAACAAATGGCTGCCCAGTCTCTTCTTCTTTTTTATTTCGATCAACATAAGCGCTTAGTGAACTTTGCATTGTCTGAGTTATTTTACTTATGCAGTCCAATACTAATGACAATGGTACTAATAGTAATAATGATAATAATAGCAATGATAGTATATTGTTTGCTTATATATAATCATAATCCAGTCTCTTGTTAAAAGGCTGAAGTTTTGGAGCACCCACAACTTCTGAAGGCAAGCTTTCCGCTGGTTGATTGTTCTTACTGTCAGGAAATTTTTCCTGAGTTTTAGACTGCTTCTCTCTTTGTTTAGTTTCCATACATTGCTTTTTTTTTCTTTGTAATAAGTTTTTATTTTATTTTATTCATCCATTGCTTTTTGACTTCCCTTCTGGTGCTTTGGAAAATAGGTTGATCCCCTCTTCTTTGTGGCAGCCCCTCAAATATTAGAACACTACTATCATGTTGCCCCTAGTCTTTCTTTTCACTGGACTAGACATACCCAATTAGCGCAACAATTCTTCATATATTTTAATCTTCAGCTCCCTAATCATCTTTGTCACTCTTCTCTGTACTCTTTCCAGAGTCTCAACATCTTCTTCATATTGTGATAACCAAAATTGGATGCAGTATTCCAAGGGTGGTCTTAGCAAGGCATTATAAATCAGTAGTATCACTTCTTGTGATCATGATTCTATCCCTCTGTTAATGCAGCCTAGGATTGCATTGGCCTTTTGGGCAAGTTATTTTAAATCTTTAATTGATTTTAAATCTTGATTTTAAATGAGCTCTAATTTACTATTTTAATTGCTGAATCAAACTGAGTTTGAGTTGACCAATTTTGCTCGTTGGAGCATGTGGGTTTTGAATCGATGCAGTGATCCACAGGTTGTAGTGTGACGCTTATCACAATTCTAGGCCTTAGGAGAATTATGGCCTGGGTGGTCAAACTTCCAACAGCCTTGGATCTTGGGACTTTTCCTGATGCAAGACAGCCCCACTTTTCACCACCCCCAGCTTTTCACTGGCCTTTCTGGAAGAGCGAGGCTTAAAAGAGAAGAGACATAATTGCACAGTGACTGTCTGGTTTTGCGAAGGAGAGACCCTCCTGAGCCCCTAATCCCACCTGAGGAATTCTAAAGCGCTGTCATTAGGCTGCAGGCTCTGTTCATCTCTGCTTCTTTGCCCCTTTAACATCTGGCTTTGGGTTCTCAGGCAGGAGGAGACAAGGGAGTTCAGTGTCAGTTCAGTGACAGGGAAACTGGGCTCTGTGAAAGGTAGGGGAAAACATGCCATCACCATCAATCAACATTAACAGGCCCAGGAACCAGAGCAGCAAGTCACCCATCCTGTCATCTCTTGAAGGCAGATGGAATGTAGGAAGAGCTTAAGCCTTACCTCTCAGATTGCCCTGCTTAATTTAGGTGGGTTGTTGTGCTGGATCTTGAGGTCATTATAAGGGAGGGATTTAAATCTTAATGGAACCAGACAGACTGAGGGCCAAACAGAGACAAGGGCAGCCGATCAGTATGTTTAAACATGCAGAGGGAAGGAGAAGTTTAACAATAGCTCGGAGAGGCTCCTGTGGAGGATTGCAAACTCACCCCCCCTTTTCTCAGCCCAGTTGTTTGTTGTTATTTTTTAAAGAATATGTGAGAAAAGAAATCTGGAGTCAGAGTTTTCCGCTGCAGGCAGGTGAAAGAGGCCATCCATCCTACTCACGTCTTCCCTTTGCTTTCAAAAATGGCTCCATCAATTTCCATTCCTATCAGCAATTTAAAATCAAATCGATTTATGATTCCTGTAGGTCTGAAACAAGACAGCAGTGGCATCTGTGCACGTGTCAAAAAAAGTCAAGATGGTAGCTATGACTGTATAATCACCCTTTGTACAAGCCTGGAATGTATTGTGTGAATTACCATCTATTCTTTGCCCTTTTTTCTTTGCTTACTAATTGGCTATTCTCACCAATACTAATGCTAATATTAATACTAATGCTGAAACTAAGTTTGCAAGTAAGTGGACCCTTTAGAAATTTAATTTATTGGAATAAGTCCTACTGATGATATTACTGCTTATTTCTGAGGACACATCCTTTATCCTCTGTCATTAGATCTCTAACAACATTGTCCAGCCTTGTCTTCCTGTATTACACAATCGTACCTGTTTAGAGACAGAGGTGTGAAATTTATCTTATGCTGCAATATTACAAGAGCACCTAAAAGAGAAGGCATCTAATATATTGTGAGCAAATGATTGTATTGTAAAATGTGTTACATTGCATTATATTATGGAACAACTATGAGAAGATAAAAAAATATTATTATCAGGAAGAGAGGGGTTACTAAATAATGAAGTTTTGCAAATGGACCTCTGTGCTGTTTGGCTAAAAGGATATTAGCCAAATAGGATTTAGCCAAGTATTACTATTTTGCTACAACAATCGCATTCATTAAATGTGCTATGTACCGGTAGTCCTCAACTTATGACCACAAGTGAGCCCAAAATTCATGTTGCTAAGCAAGACATTTGTTAAGAGAGTTTTGCCCCATTTCACAACGTTTAATGCCACAGTTGTTAAGTGAATTACTGCAGTTATTAAGTTAGTAACTTGGCTGTTAAGTGAATCTGGCCTCCCCATTGACTTTGCTTGTCAGAAGATTGTAAAAGGTGATCACATGACCTCAGGACACCACAACTGTCATAAATATAAACCAGTTGCCAAGTGCCCCACTTTTGATCATGTAACCACGGAGATGCTGCAATGGTCATATGTGTGAAAAATGGTCATAAGTCCTTTTTTCAATGCTGCTGTAACTTTGAACGGTCACTAAATGAACAGTTGCAAGTTGACCACTACCTGTATCTTCTTATATATATAATTCTGACCTCAAATGACAAGATCCTTTCTAAAGTTTGATTTTACCTATTCCATACGGAGTTAGTCTTGAGAAGAACCGTTGACAATGGTGTGGATCCATGAAAGCCCGGGAGCTTGGATGGTGGGATATGTTGAGGGAATGTTCTTAACTTCAGATTTTACTTTCTTTTTTTAAGAACAATTCCTAACTTGCTTTCTCTAAAAATAAATTGCAAAGCTGGTCACAATAGGCCAAATTAACAAAGTTATGCAAAATTATGAAAGTGCAAACTGTAAAACAGGACCATGACAAGAGCAACAGAAGAAGCTGTAAATGACCCAATCAAAAACCTGGCCAAACAGGTCCTACTAAATGATAAGAAGAATAGGCACTGAGCATAACTGGAAATGAATAGAATTTCATTGCTGATAACCTTCTCTGAGAATGCAGCTCAGGATCTTGTCTGATATACTGAAAATCTAGTATACACAGCACCTTCAAGAGGGCATCTTCGCTTCATCATAGTTGCTAGGCATGTTTTAATGGCTTCACTGACTGCGAGACATGAACTTGAAGAACAATAAAAAATCTCTGTTAGAACTGCCTGAAAAATGACCAGAATTGCAAAATGGATGACTGGCTAGAAAATTTAGATAGCATTGAAGTAGTTGTCCCCAGAACTGTGTTGCTTATACAACAAAACCTGCATGAGAGAGTTTGTCAGAATGAAATCTTTTCTCTGACCCCATCACAAAAATCATTACCTAAAGTATGCAAAAGAAAATCAGTGGCAAGCTTGAAGTGCTTTGGAACAAAATGTTTTAGACTGATGAAACAAAAATTGAACTGTTCAACCATAACAACAATGCTCTTGGGGGGGGGGGTGAAAAACAGAAAAGCATTTGAAGGAACAAAGACCTTGCCAACACCCTCTCTCCCCCCCAGCATGGCATAATATAACATATAACATAGAATAATAGAATTGGAAAGGACTCCAGAGGTCTTCTAGTCCAATCCCTTCCTCAAGCAGTTCCTATATCATTTCAGACAAATGGTTATCCTGTCTCTTTTTGAAAGCCAAAAATATATTATATTTTTGAAATGTAATCTAATCTAATCCAATAATGTATAATAATTATTAAAGCTCTATTATCCTTTGGAGTTGTGTGATAGCCAGTAGCATAGGAATTATTGCATGGGTGGAAGAAATAATGATTCAACTTGGTATCCACACTGTCAACTCTGAAACGAACCTGGCTGAAGCCATCTTGTGCTGCCTCATAGCTGCCACGAAGCCTGAGAGGGAGAAGGGAGGGGGGAAGTTGATAGCCCAGCTAATAGTCAAAACAAAAAGTTTTCCTGTGGGAACCAAGGTCATCGTAACAGGAGAGGAGCCTGCCAGCTTTATTCATTGGCCAATGTGACCAGTGATACCTGGGAGGGGAGATTTTTAGTGAAAATTAGGTGAAAACCACAGGAACTTTAAGAGTTGATTTTCACCGGCTGTGCCGATATGATGTATCCAATAAACATGTTCTTTGAGGAATCTACCCGCCTCAGAATTCTGATTTCAATGGGTGCGTTACTCGGAATGCTGACACACACACTCTAGAAATTAAAGTCCCAGGCACTGAAGAAACTAAAGCTGAAAAGAGGTTGAATATTTTAGTAAGATGATTATTTCAAATACCTCTAAATCAACCATGAAGTACTTACAGGGGAAAAAGAGGATGTTTTTGAATGATCTTCATAGACCCAGCATTTAAAATATCATTGAATATTATTATTGAAATATTATTGAAAGAGACACCTGCAAGGGGACCTAAGCATATTTCTTCTCTCGAGGACTTCTGAAAGGAAGAGAAGAAAAAATATCCAAAACAAGAATAGAAAGATTTTAAACTGGTGACAGGAAATGTTTG
This sequence comes from Oxyrhabdium leporinum, assembly GCA_032468155.1. Taxonomy (NCBI): domain Eukaryota; kingdom Metazoa; phylum Chordata; class Lepidosauria; order Squamata; family Cyclocoridae; genus Oxyrhabdium; species Oxyrhabdium leporinum. The sequence goes on from JANHFL010004956.1 coordinate 72,303, forward strand.
AATTATGTTATTTCTGCCAAAGAAGCTGTTACAATGATTGACTGAAAGGATATTCAAACTTTTGCATCTGCCATACTCACTGTTTTCTAACTTTGAATCTGTTAACAAATACAAGCAGCAACTATGCATTTATATGTCATATTTAACTTCACACCATGTAGGGTTTGTATATGTTCACTTAGAGATGCCTGGGTATAGAATAGATGGTGCCTGGCTCAATAGTAGTAACTGTGAGAGGGATCTTGGAGTCCTAATGGACAATCACTTAAATATGAGCCAGCAGTGTGCTTCAACTTCACACACACACCGCCCCCCAAAAAAGCCAACGCAGTCCCAGGCTTCATTAACAGAGGGATAGAATCAAGATCACGTGAAGTGTTAGTACCACTTTATAATGCCTTGGTAAGGCCACACCTGGAAGATTGCATCCAGTTTTGATCACTGAGATATTAAAAAAGATGTTGAGACTTTAGAAAGAGTGCAGAGAAAAGAAACAAAAATTATTAAGGGACTGGAGGCTAAAACCTATGAAAAATGGTTGTTGGAATTGGGTATGTTTGGCTTAATGAAAAGAAGGATTAGGGTTGACATGATAGCAGTGTTCCAATATCTAAGGGGTTGCCACAAAGAAGAAGGGGGTCAACCTATTTTCAAAAGCACCAGAGGGCAGGACAAGACACAATGGATGGAAATTAATCCAGGAGAGAAGCAACCTAGAACTAAGGAGAAATTTAATGACAGTTAGAACAATTAATCAGTTGAACGACCTGCCTTGAAAAGTTGTAAAATGTTGACACATCACAATATATAGTAAATAATTCTCATGTATTATTCAGACCCATCTTTTGGCAGGAATGCCAGTAATCAGTGCTTCATCTAGCATACAGAGCCTCGGTGGCACAGTGGTTAGAGCACAGTACTGCCTGCAATTTGGCAGGTCAAATCTCACCAGGCTCAAGGTTGACTCAGCCTTCCATCCTTCCGAGGTGGATAAAATGAGGACCAAATTGTTGAGGGCAATATGCTGACTCTGTAAACCGCTTAGACAGGACTGTAAAGTGCTATTGCTATTACAGAAACAATAATTTTCCATTTGATTCTGGATTTGTTGTAAAATGCTGTTTGAAAAGTATATGATAGATCTGGTGTATAATATGTATGCCATATTATAAGGTATTTTCTTGATTTCTCATCTACAGTTTTTTAAATGAATCTTCAAATGTTTCCAAAAGATGTGTATATTGTAAATCATGTAATGTATATAACTAACATATTTTTTTTAAAAAAGAAAGACATCAAAAAGAAAGCTAAAAGATCAAGAAAGGAAAGCATGCAAAAGAAAAAGAGAAAAGAGAAAAAGATTCAAAGAAGTAGTTACAAAAAAAAGTTATATAACTTAACTTCTTGTGCTGAGATCCACAAAGGTGTTTTTGAGCACATGCCTGGTTTGTATCTATTCCATATTCTCAATATGGCACATTAATCTTAACTTTATTTTACCACAAATATCTGCCACCCAAATCTCAGGTCATCTCCTTCAAACCCCCAAAGCTTTCTATTTCTCTTTCATCCAAACCAAACAGTAAGCTGTAAAACACAATTTCAAATCAGGTAAACCCAATCCTCCTCTTTTATCTTGTAAGTTGTATTTATTTAACTTGTGTTTTTCCCCCCGCCACACATATTTAGATATATCCTTCTGCCACTATTTGAATTGTGCACAGGTTGTCAAAACAGGTATTGTCTGAAACAAAAACGTTATTCTAGACAAGACACTCATTTTTATCACAGAAATTCTCCCCAGCAATGACAGTTCCAGTTTCTCCCAGCTTAACATGTTTTTTTAAACTTCATTCTGTGCCTTAATATACAGTAGTTATTTTGAAATAGCATACAATTCATAGTTGTCATAGAGATACGCAGATATTTTACTTCTTCTCAATCTTAAAACCCATTTTATTCATCAATTCTGTTTGATCTATTTTCACACTTTTTGTTAACACCTTTGTCTTTTGTTTATTAATCTTAAAACCTGCTAATGCACCAAATTCTTTTAATTGCAAATTCCCCAGATTTGAATGTCTTTCTCTATCTTTCTCCCAAAGGGCTATATTAACAGCCAATGGTATGAGAGGGGAGGGCGGTTTCCACACTTTAAACTAAAAGTCAATGCATTTCCATTTTGAATTAGATTGTTTGGAAGCTAGAGTGCAGGAAGGGGGAAAACACATGAAATAATTGAGAAAATCAAACTGAAGGAATAGGGGCAGGAATTAAATCTTCTACCTGATACTAGCTACTTCTTCTTTATGAGGGTATATGATAAAGCCAAATATTGCTTTATTAACTTACTAACTGAAAATTAATTTGATGATCAAATTGCATCAATTACATATGAATGGTTTTCTAGTGTGGTTTCTTTTAGAGTTTCCCAATCTCCAGATACTATTGAATTAAAATGCTTAAATTTCCCTAATTAGCCATGCTGGCTAATGATGTTACAGGGCAAATATACCTGGAAACTCAAGCCTGATTTGTTGTGTTGCAACAGCTGCCAGTTGTGAAGTGGCATAGGGGCTCTTTTAGGTAAGACTTAAAGCCTATCTAAGCCAATAGCTGGTTCTTGCTACGGTCAAGCAGGAGAGAATTGATGAATAACAGCATTTTTCTGTCCATGTTTCTCATCTATCTGTATTTCAAAGGGCATTATTATTGAGTTATCATGTTCCAAAAATAACTGGTACTCACTTGTGAACATTTTGTCAAAAAGAAAAGAGAAGAAATCTTTACTCAGGTAACCTTCCTAAGAGATCATCTATAATTCAGTGGTTTCAAATATATATATTTTTTAAAATCTGCAATGAATGCCTCTTCAATCAATTAAAATCAAATACATAAAAACAACCACAGCATGTATTGGAGGGCCAATACAGTAAAATACCATATGAGCTGTGACTGTGCCCCTGTGGGCAAGGGGTCATTGAAACTATAGCTCATGCCCTGCTATACCACAGGTGTCAAACTCGCCACGTCATGTGATGTTTCGTGACTTTTTCCCATTCGCAGAGCTGGGGTGGGCGTGGCCCATGCGTGACACATCTGGCCCGCGGGCTATCACTTTGACACCCCTGTGCTATACTATATCTTCTATAAGGACTAACAGACTTATAACACCTTACCTAATCAAGTAGTCAAGAAATATCCAATCTTTTTTACATGCAACTACTATTATCAGATCAGTATGACATAGTTTCTCTGAAAATTCTGCTAGGCTGTATATAAAATTAGGCAAACTTTAACTGTCACTGTTAATCCACCACCAATCGCAATATATTATTCCATCTTTCATTTTTATTTTTTACTATTATTATTGTTTTAATCCTTTTCTTTGCTAGGCTGTGACCCTAATAAAATTGATGATGATGACACCTAAAAATAAATAGGTTTGGTGAGATTGGCAGCACTGAACTGATCTTGACTGATTGCAAAAACTGAACTTTACTCAAGACAAACCTTACGTCCCAGAAGACAGCACCAACAAACTACCCCCATATTGCTATTAAGAAAACTATGTAAGAATTACCATGAAATCACTGGTGATTGAGGCCAACTCATTTATCTAAGAGAAACAGTGTGGACATTGTTTAATATGTTGAATTCGAATCAGGTTCAAGTTCACCTCAAGCAATGGAAACCGACAGCATGATTTTGGGCCAGTTGTCCTCTCAACTAATTTATCACACCAGACTGTTTGGGGGGGGTGTATTGGAGGAGGGATATTATGTAAGTCACCCTGAAGTCCTGAATACAGCCCAATAAAATAGCAGATATGAGATGTTGCTTAGTATTTCAACATGTATTCACTTCTATTTTAGTGACCACTTCCTTAACAAACCACATTTTACTACACTTGCACTTGCCTACTCTTGTTATCTCTAATTTTCAAACAGTGTATTGGCACATGCACACAACCTCCTGTCCTGAAAATAAAATAAAAAATCCTGCACCATATTCTTCACGTGCAGATTGGAGGAGAATGTCTGCACACAGAGAAGTGATATGTCATCAAGTTTTCTAATTTCTTTTTTTTTTCTTTTTCCCTGATATGGGTAAAACGTGTGGTAAAATGTTTCCATCAGCAATGCTCTACCTTCAAGGGAATTTCATGGCATTAGCACAACTATCTTCCCTGCTAGACTTATATAGACCAAAATAAGCTTCTGTAGGTCATCCATTTTTTTTCCCCAACCATCAGCTGAAACTAGAAGCTCCATGAATTGTAATCTGATCTCCACAGGAACTCAAGAGACTTCTTTGTGTGATCAAAACTTCAGGCCTGAGAGCAGGTGTTGTGCTGACATCCCTTCAGTGCAATTTGATCACCAGTTTGGTTGCATTCCCCCCCCCCCCCCGTGTATCATATGGGGCGCTTCCGGAAGATGGGGCCAATGGTATAAATTTAACTTCAGTACAGACAGCAATCAGGTGTCTTCATTTTTTCAGCTAGAAAATGAACCCATTAGAAGAGTTTCTTGCAGAGGGAAAAAATGGCTTTTGAGCATCTTTCACAAGAGGTTTCTGAGAATTTGATTCTTGGATGTGTTGTGGGGTCTGTACCTGAATAAACACATAAACACAACCACTGAGTCTTACAGTAGAAGAAGAAAAGGAAGAAGAAAGGACTTTGAAAGAATAAGAAATTAAGCAGATTATCTGGACTCAGCATCTTCTCACAAACAGGCTTTTGTTAGGGGGAAAAAGAGAGTCGTGGATAACAGAACTGGGTTTGGCAGAGTTTTAAAATGTTCAGAGAATAAGGAAGGGATTGTTTGGGATCTACAGAGTTCCTGGAACATGTGCGTTGATCCACTAATGCCAAGCAAAAACTACTGTTACTTCTACTTCATTTTGTTTCGGTACTTAGAAAATGCTAGAAGTAAAATATGAAATTCTGTTTGAATATAGTGAGTTAAAAATATATGACAGATTCAGAGAGGACAAGCCAATTAGCGATGAGAAGAGGATCCTCTGGCAAAAAAAATGAAGGTATTCTCATAACTTTGCACTCTCATATACTATTTAAGCCAGCCACCTATCCCTACCCTCCTTCAGAATATTCCACTACCTCCTCCAGACACTCAATATTCTATATTAATTAAACATATTTAGTTCTTATTGGGCTCTTTTCAGTGGAAGAAGTGGATGGTCCTCTCCTTCTCATCCTCTGCCTCTTCTAAACTGCAGTCAGATTGGTTGTTGCACAGTCTGAGTCATCCAACATGATGCTTCGTCTCTAGTTCCATTGGCTCCACTTTCTTGTCCACTAGTAAATCTCTGTACCTAAAAACTGGTGTGATTCCCCCCCCCCCCAAGATACACTGGGATCCTCATTGTAAAATTCCTAAAATTCTGCTACCTAGGACTTCAGTGGATTATAGTCCTATTACAGAAGTGTCAAACTTGTGGCCCACAGGCCGGATGTGCCATGCGCTGGCCATGCCCACCCCCAGTTTAGCGAAGGGGGGAAAAGTTGCAATACGTCACATGACGATGATGTGACAACGTGAGTTTGACAACCCTGTCCTAGTATATCTCAAATGCGCTGAATTGGGGAAGAGTACTGTACACTGTGGGTGGCCAGATGAGAGGGCAAATGACAAAATGTGTATTGTGATGTCGTGACACACACATACTCCACCTTTTCTGTGTAAGTGAGAGACTCTGTGATGTCACAATGCACCTTTGGACATGGATAAGACCTTGTGCTCCTGTTATGCAAAGAAATATGAAACCATTATGATGATGTCAAAAGAAGAGATGGTTGTTACTTTCATAATTAGTTGCATAACATAAACAGGCTGGTCTCTTACTTTCATCTTGGTGTGCCCTAGCAAGTCCATTCTTTGCCTTGCATTCTTCTTGCAGTGGGCTCTGGTTACAGCTCAGCTAACATCATCCTTTGGTGGTGGTCTTGCTCTCCAAATGCATAGCAGCTCAGACAAAGCTTATCTTTGCCTTAAAATAACAGACAGAGGCTGGCTATTGGAGGAACCTAACAAGAGAATGTGGAACAGCTTGCTTAGCTTTGTCAAGGGCTCCTTTGTATTTCAAATCCAGTGCTGATTGAAGCAGAACAACATGGAGAAACTCCGAGGTTGTTTGGGCTTCTTGGTCCTTGTCCACGGAGCGCCCAAAAGGAAGGAACTGGAGACCCCACACCTGGAAACGGGATTTTGGAAGACAATCGGAGGGATCAGGAAAAAGCCAGGCCCAGCCACAGAAGCTTTATTTGGAAAAGAAACCTCATTCTCTTGAGCAGAGGAATGCAAACAGGAAGAAGCAAATCGTCCTTTGGAGTGTGCGCAGCTGCCTGGGAGCCCGAACACCCTGGCAATAGTTATTCAGTCTGCATGTTACAATAGAAGAGAAACTCTTGCTTTGACACCACGTGTGATCATTGAGCAGTGCTCCTTTCATTCACCGAGGGGGGGAAAAAAGGAAGGCAGCTGTGGCTGTCTTCATCCAAAGTTGCTATTCTCTATGTGGTGGCATTCATTTTCCTTCCCCTCCCTCCCCCCACCATATTGAAATGCAGGTGGCTCTTGGGTATTAATCAGAAAGGCTTAATCCAACCCCAAATATCGAAAGGAGCTCCCTATGAATGAATCTCTGGGTCTGACTGGACAAGACTCTGCTTCTTTATAGGTTACTGCATATCGTCTGTCACTCTTGAGATGGCTCCTTGGGAACAGGAGTTTCCGACGTGATCTGTCCTTGTGTTTATTATTTGGGGTGGGGGGTGGGGGTG
>JANHFL010004956.1:94758-106844 GCA_032468155.1 Oxyrhabdium leporinum
ATCAGCATTCACATCCCCACTCTTAACCCAAGTTGCTTCTGACAAAGGATATCCTTTCCAATGAACCAAATATTGTAACTTGTCTCTAAACACCCTGGAATCCAAAATTGTCTTCATTTCATAGAAAGTCTCTCCCCCGATTACCACAGGCTTGGGAGGTGCTGTTGGCTGAGGCCTAATTTTGGATGGTACCGCTAACTTCAACAAACTACAATGAAACACAGGATAAATCTTTCCTAACAGTTTAGGAAGATTGAGTTGAACTGTCACCGGATTTATTACCTTCACAATTTAAAATGGACCCAGATACTTAGGACCCAATTTCTTACTAGGGATCCTTAACTTCGTGTATTTTGTCGACACATATACTTCATCTCCCACTGAAAATTCAGGCTGCTGAGAACAATGTTTATCCATTTGCCATTTATACTTCTCTGCCGCCTCAGCTAGTGCTTTTTTCACATTCACCCACCCCCCTTTCAATCTTTCCATCCACTCATCTAAAGAGGTAGGTTTCTCCACTGGCAATTCAGGCATAGGCACAAAGTCCCTTCCAGTGGTCACTTGGAAAGGGGTTAACCCAGTAGAACTATGCACTGCATTATTGTACGCAAATTCAGCAAACGGTAACAATTCATCCCAATTTTCCTGCTGATAATTTATATAACATCTAATATATTTCTCCACCATGGCGTTCCCTTTTTCAGCTGCTCCATTAGTAGCCGGATGGAATCCAGAGTTGAGACCCTGTGAGAACCCTATCATCAATAACAAAACCAGGGTTGCATCGGGCTTCCAAGCAAAACCCCCAAAGGTCCACAGTCTCGGTGGTGACCTCTTTGGCCAACTCTTCTTAAAGGGCCACATTGGAGGCAGCATTCTCCCCTTCGGGTACAGATTATGATCCATCACATATGTGGTTCTGTACCAATCTTGCAACCTCTCAGGCAACCCCCTGATGTTGCATGTTTTTTTCACTTCAGGATCATTCGCTTCCTTGAAGTAATGCAGAATTACACATTCAGGCCAATCTCTCAAATAACTGGCAACTTTTTAAAAGTCCCACACAAAGTCTTTCATGGGTCTCCTTTCCTGCTTCATTGTTTTAATAGTTTCTTCATTTTCCTCTTTCCGATCTGAGTCATCGAATCTAACCTGCATTCCATCCAGAAATTCATTGTAATCATTGAGTTCTGGAGCCCTCTCATGATGAAGCTGGGCCACCCGCTCTGAAGCATCTCCCACGCTCATTCCTGCTGAAATGGCTCGGATCAGCTCCTGGTCATTCTGGAACCAGTGCCCATTCTCCTCCACAAAATCCTGCACCCTAGCCACGAAGTAGGCTAGCTTCCCTGGGGTCCCATCATAAGATGCCCGGAATCTCAGCTTTTCTGTGCCCGGGCAAGCAGGCGTTTGCCCTGCTGGAGGGGGGGCACGGGTCCAGCCACCTGTGCATCCAGCCGAACTTCCACCGGTCGATTGGGAACCTCAGGAGGTCTGGGTGGCAGATCTGGTTGAAATTGCACCCAACCGTGCTCCGGGTAGTACACCCACCCCAACGGGAGTGCATCTTGGGGCAGGGGCGCCATCGCTTGCTGCGGCAGCAGAGGAGTGACTGCATTTCAGGAGTTTGGCAACTGGCTCTCCTTTATGACCAGTTGCAGCATCTTCTTGTCACATGGCTGCAATTTCTGACACTCAGAAGAATAGGTTCATTTAATAACCACTCCATTTGCTTAAAAACCACAGAGGTTCACTTAATGACTACTGCTAAAAATGATGGGGGGAAAAGATTTAGTCACTTTGGGTGCCTCAGTTTACAAGTGCAATGACTTAAAATTGGATTTCCTGACCCAATTTTGGTCACAAGTCAAGGTCTACCTCTAGTCAGTGGTGGGTTTCAACCAGTTTCACAACCAGTTCGGTGATCGCGCACGTACGCAGCTTTAAAAAACCAACTTACCTTCTAAGTAGTAGCACAGTAACTACAGCTGAGGCATGAATCAGCTGAGAGGAAAAGGAGAGAAAAGTGCAGGTGGGCCCAGCTAATCATCGGGTGACTGGTTCCCTCACCAACTGATCGTCAGAGATACCCGTTTTCCCGAACCGGTCCAAACCGGCTGAATTCCACCACTGCCTCTAGTGGTCATGGAGAAAGTCTTCAGAGATTTGGTTTAACTATGCTCAGTCTAGCATCACCTGCCTCTACTACACCTCTTTTAGGGAAGGGGCTATCTCAATTCTATGTATGGTCTTGGAAGACCCATCAGTGGCAGGTGCCATAACACAGAACCAAGTTTAAAAGTGTTTACAAGTAGTCCTTGACTTATGTCCACAATTGAGCTCAACATTTCTGTTGCTAAGGGAGGCATGTATTAACTGAGTTTTGCCCCGTTTTATGATCTTTCTGCCTCAGTTGTTAAATGAATCACTGCAGTTGTTATGTTAGTTACATGGTTGTTGGTGAATCTGAGCTTCCCATTCACTTTGCTTGTCAGAAGGTCACAAAAAGTGATCACATCTCACACACACACACATACACACATGGACATTGCAAACATCATAAATATGAGTCAGATGCCAAGCATCTGAGTTTTTGATCGTATGACCATGGAGATGCTGCAATGGTTGTAAGTCTGAAAAAGTCATAAGTCACTTATTTCAGTGCTGTTGTAACTTCAAACAGTCACTAAATGAATGGCTGTAAATTGAGGGCTACCTGTATTGCTGTGTTCGTAAATTTCTGCCTGTAACTCAAAGGATTCTCACAGAGAATAGAATAGAATAGAATAGAATAGAATAGAATAGAATAGAAGAATTGGAAGGGACCTTTGAGGTCTTCTAGTCCAACCCCCTGCTCAGGCAGGAAACACTTTACCATTTCAGAGAAATGGTTGTCCAATCTCTTCTGAAAAACTTCCAGTGTTGGAGCATTCACTACTTCTGGAGGCAAGTCATTCCACTGATTAATTGTTCTCACTATCAGGAAAATTCTCCTAAGTTCTAGGTTGGTTCTCTCCCTGACTAGATACCATCCATCGTTTGTTGTCCTGCTCTCACATTCTTTGGAGAACAGCTTGATTCCCTATACCTTGTTACAATCCCTGATATATTGGAATGATTCAAATGAGATCAATGAAGAAGGCCAGGGGAGAATGTAAAATCTTTCTCCATGTTGGGGGTAAATCCAACCAGGCAGAATTGAGCCATTAAGCACATAATACAAACAGAATTAAGGATGAAACATTACAAAAGGATAGAATCTAACAGGTTATAGAATCTTGGTCATACCCATTCTTGGCACTGTATATATTAAGCAGCAATGCCCACCTGTTTTTGAGAGCTGATTAAGAAACTACCCAACTGTGCATCATGAAATTTGGGATATCCAGAGAATGTTCCGGAACAATACCTTTGTTTTCCAGAGACACAAGGAAAAAACATCCCTCTGTTGTTCTTCAGGGCCTTGAGGCTGAACCAAGAGAAACAGATGGTCCTGTGGATTTTATTTAGGGTCATTAAAAAAATAAATGAAATTAAAATATCTATGATCCGTGTGAGAAATGTTACTACGGTTGCTGGTAACAGCTTTTCTGAGGCTAGTGCCCAATTAAGAAGCCAATCAACTGTCCAGAGTTGATGTGTAAGTCAGCCTTGTGCTTCTTACACCCCAAGGTAATAGACAATTATATGTTAAGTTCCACAATATGTTTATTAGCTTGGAGTTGGAAGAAATGGTTTGGAGAGGAAATTGTCTGAAAGCACATAGGCTAGTGCAGTTTTTCTTCTCTTAGGAGCAACCAGTCGCAAGATGTATCTTCACTGAGAATGATTCTTTAGATCAGGGGTGTCCAACTCAAGGCCCTCCGGCTGGATCTGACCTATGGGGTGTTTAGATCTGGCCCTCGGGGCTGCCTTGGAAACAGCAAAGGACCGGCCCATGGCACCTCTGCCAGCGAAAATGAAGCTCAGGAGGGTCATGCTGACAGAGCACTCAGTCCACCATAGGCACCCCTAACATGAATGATATTGAGTTGGCCATGCCCACTCTGGCCATGCTCACCTGTCCCATCCCCCCAGGTGATGTGGCCCTCAATAAAATCAAGTTTGACAGCCCCGCTTTAGATTAACATTTCTTAACATGTGTGAACTCCAACTCTCAAAATTCCATAGCCAGTCACATCCAGTGTAGTGGCAGGAGAATTCTGGGAATGGGATTTCACACATTTTAAAGTTAGTGAGATTGAAAAACACTAAAGCTAGATCAATTTTCGTCACTCTCCCAATAGCGATGGATTTATGAAGCCTGAGACCAGTAATTTCCCGTCAGTCTCAATTCAGTCTCAGTTCAGGGACAAATGCAATGTAAAATACAACACGATACAGTACACGATACAAAAAAAAGAGGCTGAAACCCTGGAATGAGTGCAGAGAAGAGCAACAAAGATTGTAAGATTATAATATGTTTATAATGTTTAGCTTAACGAAGAGGTGGCTTAGGGAAGACATGATAGCATCTTCCAATACGTGAAGGGCTGTCAGAGGGAAGAGAGCATCGGTTTACCCACCATAACAACTGATACCAGGACACAAAACAATGAGTAGAAGTTCATCAGAGGAAGATCCCACCTGGAACTAAGTAGGAATTTCCTGACAGTGAGAACAATTAACCAATAGAACAGTTTGCCTCCTGGAGTTGTGGGTGTTCCATTGCTGGAAGTTTTTAAGAAGAGATTGGACAACCATTTGTATAGGATGGTATAAGGACTCCTGCCTTGGGCAGGAGGTTGGATTAGAAGACCAAGATCCCTTCCAATCCTACGATTCTAAATCTACAGACTCCCATTACCACAAGAGAAGTTACTTATTCTACTTCTGCTCTGAGCTAGAGAGAGACATAAGCAAATATAAAGTCAGTCACACAACCTACTTAACTGGATCGGTGGCAGAGACACTGTGTTGTCTAAATGAGTCCATACTGTAATAGGCGACAGGTTAGTTTGAATTCTGTATCCAAATAAGCTACATTTCCACAACCAGCCATGATATCCAAACCCCCAAACCCAATCCATTTTGCATCAATATTTTGGCTCCACCCCATCCATCCTCCAATGTGACAGCGCAAGTGTAATGCAGCTCAAAATGTTGGGGTATCCATTACAAATACCACTGCCAAAGTCTGGTATGCTTTCAGACACAAGTTGACTGCAATGGTTCACTCTTTGCTGTTTATCCAACCTAAGAGAAAGGGGCATTAATATAGTGAAGCTTTGCCAGTGTTCTTTTGAACCAAAGATTCATGGGATATTGTGATGGAATGTCATAAAGAGGTGGATTCCTAGATGGGAGTAGGGTGTATTCCAGAGGAGTAAGAGGCAACTTAGTCCAGATATTATGTGTGAGAAAAAGAGGGTGAAGACTGCCCCTCCCTAATAGTCCACAGAGTATATCATAAATGCAGACAGTAAAGTCCTCATTCTGGCAAAATCTTGCTTATAAGTGTGAAATAATAATATTTTTTTAAAAAAAATCAACTTGGAAGAATCTCCATGTGTTGTTTTTGCTTTTGGCCCTGATAGATATCAGGATAACTCCATGAAGTGGTTGGAGACTTTGTTTGCCCTAAAATGGTGGTCCCTGGTGGTTTAGCAGGAGAGTTGAATGGAATGGAATGGAATGGAATGGAATAAGCTGGAAGGGACCTTGGAGGTCTTCTAGTCCAGCCCCCTGCTCAAGCAGGATAGCCTATACCATTTCAGACAAATGACTGTCCAGTCTCTTCTTAAAAACATGCAATGATGGAGCACCCATGATTTCTGGAGGCAAGCTGGTCCACTGGTTAATTATCCTCACTGTTAAGAAGTTTCTTCTTAATTCCAGGTTGCTTCTCTCTTTGATTAGTCTCCAACCATTATTTCTTGTCCTGCCCTTTGGTGCTTTGGAGAATAATTTGACCCCCTCTTCTTTGTGGCAGCCCCTCAAGTACTGGAATACTGCTATCATGTCACCCCTAATTCTTCTTTGCTTCAGACTAGCCAAACCCAAATTCTGCAGCCATTCTCCATATGTTTTAGTTTCCAGGCCTTTGATCATCTTAGTTGCTCTTCTCTGAATGTTTTCCAAAGTCTCAACATCTTTTTGTAGTATGGTGACCAAAATTGGTTGCAGTATTCCAGGTGTGATCTTACTAAGATTTTATAAAGCAGTACTAATACTTCATGTGATTTTGATTCTATACCTCTGTTTATACAACCCAAGATTGTATTAGCTTTTTTGCCTGCTGCTGCACACTGCTGGCTCATATTCAAGTGATCATCCACTAAGACTCCAAGGTCCCTCTCACTGTTTTTGAGCCAGGTCTCACCTAATCCGTACTTATATCTTTGATTTTTCCTGCCTAAATGTAAACTTTGCTTTTCTCTACATTGAATTCATTTTTTTGGATAGGAACCTTTGTTCAAGTTTGTCAAGATCTTTTTGGATCTTGAGCTTGTCTTCTGGAGTGTTGACTATTCCTGCCAGTTTAGTGTCATCTCCAAATTTGAGGAGTTCCCCTTCTATTTCCTCATCTAAATAATTTATGAAGATATTGAAGAGTAACTAGGAAAAGAAGATATTTGTTTATTGGTTTGAAAAACATTAGAGATGAAAGCAAGTTAATCCTATGTCCAAGAAGACCACATAGATGGTTCTGTGAAGGTAACGACATCATTAGAAAACATTCTGGTTTTTCATTCCCCAAAGGGCAATTGTATTTTGGCCACGTCATGCAGGAGAATTCACTGGAGAAAGCAATTATGTTGGGAAGAGTTAGCAGTAAAAGGCTGCCCAAGAACACAATGGCTGGACACCATCAAAGTTGACACTAGCAAGAGCACAGAAAAACTCAAAGAAGCAGTGCAAGTTCAGAAGATGTGGAGAGACCTGGTCTCTAAGGTTCTCTAAGAGTCGGACATGCTTGAATGGTTAACATCATCATCCTCATTCTCAAATGAATGAAAAATGGTTAATGTATCAAGGTAGATGGACTGCAGGGTTCAGTTTTTTCTCCTCTTCTAATGTTGATTACAACCTGTTTGATTAGACAGCAATGTTATTCCTCAGAGGAGGAAAAAGAGCTAAAATATTATATCTGGGTCTTCAAAACTTGACTCTTCCACAGTTGTTCTTCTATTAGTCAATTCAGTGATTTTAATTAAAAATGGAATAGTTGGGAACGTAAGGCATAATTAAATAGATGCCTGCTATAGCTTCTGTATTGGTATGGCTCATTTCACTGTCTCAGCACATTCTTCCATTGAAGTGATCAACGCCACATAACAAATCTATCCCTTTGCGTTTGGTGATTGCTTGTGACTATTTTTCAAAACTTTGCCTCTCTAGCTGCTGTAGTTTTGTCCATTACAGCAGAGTCACACTACTGGAAAAGGGGATTTATGTAAAGGCAATTTGCAGGCATGTCTTAGCTTAAAAGGAAACGTGGTGTATTCCAATGGTATCTCATTCCAAATGTATTTAGGGTTGCAATTTGATCAAAAGTATGTTTTTTATCCCATAAAGTCTAATAAGTTTAGGATGGCATGTACATGTCTATGGAGATTCTCAGTCATCCTGGTCATAGTTGTCCCAAAGGTGAACTGAGAGCTGAAGAAGCTTCTTGGATGAGAAGCGAAACCTCTTCAAGGGAAAACAAGACAGTCCGGTTCCCTCTTGAAAAGCACCTCTGGGATGATGGCATGTATAGAGCATAAGAGTGAATAACTCTCTTGCTGAACTACAACTCTCAGCACCCAAACTAGCATGGGAAATGGGGATTGGTGCTAGGAGTATGACTGTAAGGGTAGTCTTGACTTATGGCCACAATTGAGTCCAAAATTTATATTGGTAAGTGAGACATTTGTTGAGTGAGTTTTGCCCCATTTCACGACCTTTTTTGCCACAGTTGTTAAGTGAATTGCTGCAGTTGTCAAGTTAGTAATACAGTTGTTAAGTGAATCTGGCTTTCCCATTGACTTTGCTTGTCAGAAGGTCGCAAAAAGTGACCCCATGACCCCGGGACACTGCAACCGTCATAAGTATGAACCAGTTGCCAAGCATCCTAATTTTGATCACATGATCATGGGCTGCTGCCATGGTCATAAAGGTAAAAACGGTCATAAGTCACTCTTTTCTTGCCGTTGTAACTTTGAGCGCTCAGTAAATGAACTGCCGTAAGTCGAGAACTCCCTGTATATGTAATGGTCTTACTCCTATTCTTAGATTCAGTTTCAGTGCCATTAGTTTGTAAAGAGCAGCACCTTTAAGACCGCCTGGTGGCGGTACTAATACCTTTATTTATTAATACCTTCTGTGCAAGGACTAATTTACTTCTAAATCAGCTGCTCTGTGATCTAAACTGCAAAAAAAAAAGCAGTTTTACTTTTTGCAATAGTGAAGATCTAGAGTACGTGTAGGAAGTCCGTTTCCCCTTGGAGGGAACTCTTGCCTCACTTTTCTTTCTAGTTCCTGAGTAACCGCTTTCCTAGCAAATCCTCTAAGGGAGAGATCCTGTCATGACCCAAGAAAATAGGCCCTTTATAAAGAGTTAATTCATTAAAGTCAACGCAACTGGAAAGCCTGAAAAAAAAAGTCAGGCTACCTTCGTGAATAACAGAAAAATGTGTTACAAAGAAAAAATATTTCTTCCAGGGGTCTCCACAAGAGGGATCAACAGATTGTTCTGGGTGCTGGCCTAGAATCCAGGAGAGTAGGAGATCTAGTCCAGGCTTAGGCCTAAAAGCCAGCAGGGTGACTTTGGGCCACTCTCTCTCACAATCCAATCCACCTCACAAGGTGGTTGTTGGGGGGGGGAGGGATAGGGAGAGAAAGGAGTATTCGGTATATTTGAGTTATTTATAAAAATGATGAAGGTGGGATTTTTTTAAAAAGAAAATCTAAATAAAATAAATTGTAATATAATTTAATAAATTATAACATAACAGCACAGCACAATCTGTCAGCATAAAGGCAGAATGCAAATTGAATAAATAAAGAAATATTTCTTAAAATATTTGAAACAACAGAATAAATAGCTGCACAAAAGAAGAGAAAATAAAAAGATAGTGGATTAAAAAATAAAATATCAATAAATAAACAGGAAGTTAACATCTATAAAAATGTTTATTAATTAATTAAATTTATAGAATTGAGGTCATTTTTTCAATTTTTTTAAATAAAAAACCCATGTGCAACATGTGTTAAAAAGGGATTCAATCACTTGGTTGCACCTTCCATTTTGACACGGATGACCCTCTCTTGATGCCCTCTTCTAAATCATTTTCAAAGCATGTCCAACTATGTTCCTTTATAGGACATTTTTCTGTGTTGCTTAACAAAACTATGCATTTTTGACCAGGATTTTCTGCAATATACATTTTCAAAAGAAAAATGAAGCAGGTGGCTTTGCAAAATTTGGAGAACCTCAAATTTTGAAAAATAACTTGACTTCAAACCATTGATGTAATGGTTTGAAAATGTGACATTAAATATATTCATATTAAATGCAAATTCAGAGGACCTGTCTCTGTCCTTAGTGACAATTGTTGAAGCTAAAGACAGTGTCATAGAATCATAGAATTGGAAAGTATCTAAGAGGTCATCAAGTCCAATCTCCTGGACACTGCAGGATTCCCTGTGCCATCCCAAATAGATAATTATCCATCTACTGTTTGAAGATCTTAATTGAAGGGGAAGAAATCACACCATGAGTTAATCTATTCCACTGATTGACAGTTCTAACTGACAGGATGTTTCTCTAATGTCTAATTTGTATCTTGATCCTTGAAGCTTCATCAATTCATTCTAATCTAATCCTCTGAAGCAAGTGAGAATAAGTCAAAGCCCTCTACAGGATGACAGCCTTTCAAATATTTGAAGACAGCTGTCATGTCCCCTCTCACCGTTCACCTCTGTGAACTAAATCTATCTAGCTTTTTAAATCATTACTTATAGAGTTCTCCTGTCGCCATTTTGGTAGTCTTTCTCTGGACTTATCAATATCTTTTAAAAATTGGAGTGTGCAAAAAGGAACACAATATAGCAAATGTGGCTGGACCCTAATGATTTCCTGCAGACTCTGTATTCCTCTTGATGTTCCTCGAGAGTCTAGTCTCCTTTGAGATTGTATTATAGTATTGAGATGTTATGTCTGACCATCAGATGATGCCTGAACTGGCTTGAACACCTATCTGGGTTTGCAAAGAGTAGGCAAAGAGTAGGGTGAATAAATGTGTTTCTTTTCATCAGAAGCATCTGCTCTGCAAGAAGACCAGGTAGGAATTTTTAAAATACCACAGCAAGCCAACCGTAATGAAGTCCAAACAGCAACAGCAACATTTATATACAACAGAGACAGTGAGGAATAAAATCTATAAATACAAGAAGCTACTTATTCCAATGAACTTTTAGTACCGGTTGATTGAAATTGTGGGTCTTCTCCATGATTTTTATTTCTTTTGATTATTTTTATTTAAATCCTTTGTTTATAGATTTCTATTGTTTACGAAACTAGGAGACTAGGTCCTGCTTTAGGCATTAAAAATTGGCTGTGTGACTTTGGGTCAGTCACTCTCTCTCAGTCCAACTCACCTCACAGGACTGTTGTTGAGGGGAAAACAAGAGGAAGAAGGAGTATTAGGTATGTTTGACTTATTTATAAAAATAATAAAGATGGGATCAGGATTTTTTAAAAAAATCAAAATAAAATAAATTGTCACATACTATAATAAATTATAACAACAACTGAAATGTCTTTGAATATTGGTAGCTCAGGTTGATTGTTATATTGTTGGTTTGAGCTCCGAGATTGTGTACAATCCAAAGCACATTGAAGATTGTCTCCTCGAATGGGGATGAAATGTTTGCAACCAAATTGCCAAGCTTGGAGCTCAAACTAAAAACATAACAACAACTTAATATAATCTGTCATGAAATAATAATTGTACTAAAAAAAAATTCCCCTCTTCCACTTTGCTTTTAGCAAAATGGAGGTGTTATCTGTGCAAAAGAACCTATTTTCCCATCAAATAGTCACTAGTATCTTTATCATCTAACCAATATTTTTTCTAATACTCATCTAATTTGGCAGCCGATTTATGGATTCCATGCTTCGCCTATGGATAGGCTTATTACTAGGCTAACAATTGTTTCCACACCAAATTATCTAAGCTGAGGTCAAAATAATTGAAGTTATGTTATGGGATAGTGTGATACGTAAAGGAGGTTTTCTGGATCTCCCATTATTCTGCATCATTGGATGAATATGGGTTCTTTTATTTATTTGTATTACTCTATTCATATTTTTTATAAATCTGTATATTATATTGCTTTTAAATTCTTTTTTTCTTCTCTTCCTATTCTGAAACATTCCAAGTACATTTATCTCTTACTCAAATTTTCCACCAAAGCAATGCTTTTTAACCAGTTCATGTCCTTTAGCTATTATTTCTCCTCTTGTTTCTTGATTGCTAAATATGCTCTGGAGTCTTTAAAGTAGAATTTCCTTAAAAATAAATTATCAAGGACAAAATGCCAACCCCAGAACACCCTGTCTACATGCTTACTGATTCCTTCCAAAATGTCTGAAGTGTTAATGACATGACTTATTTCTGCAGAAATCAGTTATTATTTTATAACAAAGTCACTAGTAACATTATCTTTCCCCAGAAGTCAAGATAATTAGCCTCTGTTTACATATCCACTGGATCTTCTTTTAAAAACTTGTTATTGATGGCATTTCTAGTTCTGTAGACCTCATTCTTGGAGAAGTTACCAAGTTCACATCTGAATATTCCTTTAAAAAAAGATGGGTGAATATAATTCAGTTCTAGTTATTGAAAATAGTACTAGTGGGGGGGGGAAAGGATTAGCCAGAAAATAGACAGACAGACAGACAGACAGATTCTTGATAATCCTTCCCCACACATGTGTATGTGATGTGTGTGTGTGTGTGTGTGTGTGTGTGTATGTATGTATGTATATGTGTGTGTGTGTGTGTGTGTGTCAGTGCAACGGTAACCAGTTGTGTTGATATTCTTCACACCTGTAAA
>JANHFL010004957.1:21550-45087 GCA_032468155.1 Oxyrhabdium leporinum
GGGAGGCGAGATGAATAGTGATTGGGCGAGCGGCGGGTGGGCAGGGAGCGGGGTGAGCAGTGAGCGGGAAGGCAGGGGCGGGGCCAGCCAGAGGTGATATTTGCCGGTTCTCTGAACCAATCAAAATTTTCCCTACCGGTTCGCGTGAACCGGTGCAAACCGGCTAGATTTCACCTCTGCAGACATTGATATAAATAAGTAGCACATTTGCAAACAAACATATCTGTTTTCCAGACTGAACCATGTTTTTCCTCAAATAGCTCCATGTGAACGGGAGGAAGTGAGAATAGATAAAAATAAAAGAAGCTATTGGAAACTGTTGTTAGCATAGGGTAGAAATAACTGTACTTACAGCTGGTCTTATAAATCTTTCTGCTTTTTCTGTTGTATATGTGTTGTGTGTATTTAGAGAGAACAGTTAATATATACACTTATGGGTCAGTTGATTTCGTAAATCAATTAAGTTAATTAATCAAGAATATTTCATCTGAGATATATCTAAAATTTGTTCTTTTTGTATGTAAATATACATATACTATTTAGATTTGACTTGTACAAATTTATCACGTAAGAAGAAAATCTCAAGGATTGGTTAGCAAATTTATGTTATATTAGCATTAAATATTAATTGGATTTTGAGAAAAACCATTAATAGTTTCAATGCTATAATTTACGATGATTCCTTACCTTCTGTTAAGCCCCATTTCCACGCCCTTCTCATTAAATATTCTTCAGGCTGAGGTGTTTTTGATCTTTAACCTTTGGCAAGGTGGACTGACAAGGTAGACTGCCAGAAAGAGGCACAGTGGGGAAAACAAACATACATTCTCAAAGAATCTAAGAAAAATGAAATGTTTTTCACAGTGTTTTCATGTGTCTATTATGTTTTTAGGTTGCATTTACATTGTTTCAAGACACTGGTTTATTTGAAATTTTCAAAATTCCAATTCAACATTTCATGAACTACTTTCAAGCACTAGAAAATGGTTATCGAGACATTCCATGTGAGTAATAGACAAAATTAGGCTAATTTATTAATCTGAGATTTCCATTGAATTTTATTAGATTATATTGGTAAGGAACTATTAATTTAGTAGAATTTTATTTCTGTTTTTTTTCCTTAATCTTGCTAATTATGTGATGAGAATAGATTTAAAATAATAATAATAAAAATAGATAAAACAAAATATGTGTAAGAGTTTGGTAATCTAAAAAATATTAAGGAGAGATAGGAATTAAATTCTCATTGAGCCTAGCATCTGGAGTCTAGTTACGTCATGGCAACTAGACTTCTTTTTGGTTTGAGATGTTTTTCTGCTTATCCAAGTAGTTTCTTCAGACTGATAAGCAGCAAAACATTTCAAAAAAATTACAAAAAGAAGTTCAGTTGCCATGACTTGTTTTCCAGAACATTCTACCTGGATGAATCTTCATTGACATATTGAGCCTAGTGAAAAATCTCATTGAATCTCCGTGCAGTTAAGCTGTGATTTGAGATTCTGATGGTCTATTAACTGATGAAGAACTGGCACGCAAATTGTTTAATGTGAGGGGGGAATACAGCTATCGTCTGTGAGGCCCTTTTTCTTGAATTAGAATTCTATCTTTGCCACTGTCTTATGTTTCCTTGGGTTACCGAGTCTTCATATGTAACGGCAAGTTTACATTTAATAAAAACTGTATTATTTTAGATCACAATCGAATACATGCAACAGATGTTCTTCATGCTGTATGGTACCTTACAACGAGACCAATTCCTGGATTTCAGCAAATAGACAGTGACTCTGGGAGAGGAACCACCAGGGGTAAGTCTGTAGTGTTATTCCACAAGGAGGCCGTGTCTGATAGAGTAAAATGAATACACTTGAAGTAAATGTACACTTGTCTGAAGATTCCCTGCTTGAAACTAAATTTAGTGGCATTTGTAAACAATCAGATTTTAGGAAACTGATTGGATAATTGCTGACAGACTTTACTTCTTAGCCAAGTAAACTGTTTTCATTTGGAACCCTTCTCCTGAATAAGGCCTATGTTTTACTGCAGTGGTCAGCATGATTGGTCAGCATGTTTCCAGCAACTAAAATACATTACAGTAATATTTCTTTATTTAATTATTAAAGTAAACACCTCAGACTAAAAATACTTGAAGTTTTTAATTTAATTAGAGCTTTTTAAAATTATTCCACTGTTTCAATTAATATATACCTCTTTAGTACATTCTGTTATTTTTAGCATCGCGTGAATTGAATGAATTATTTAATATTATGTAAAGTGAATTGTGATGCTAAGGTATATATTTTTTAATTTATATCACTTGTGCCTTCCTCCACTTGTGCTGGAAAGCTTGTCTCACTAGCTCAGAGATTGATATACTTTGTAGGACCTTTAAGAAAAACTCTTCAGAATCAAAAGTTCTACTCTGATAAGAGTCCTGCCTAAGGAAATATTTAACTGGATCCAGCACAGTGAGATCTATAGATTGCTTGATATGCTGAAAATGTTTATACAAATTCTGAATATTCTTAAAATGTTATTTTTATGCTTATTATTTTGGATATAGAAAGTGATATTTCCGTGGGCCATGTTGCCTATGTTTCCTCCAAAAGCTGTCCTATTGTAGATGAAAACTATGGATATTTAGCATCAAATATTCCAGCCTTAGAATTAATGGCTTTATACGTAGCTGCAGCTATGCATGATTATGATCATCCTGGTCGGACAAATGCCTTCCTGGTAGCGACAAATGCTCCACAGGTAGGATCGTTTTCTATATCATATGAAAAGTTGTATATGCTACCTAATTCAGCTATTAAATTTTAGCATTATATAATCAGATTTTCAGCAATTCTGGAAATATTTTAAGTTTTATACTCACAGAGCAGTATATTCAGCGTCTGTTCAAAATTATGATGGTACTGAATCAGAGAAAGTTGACTGGTCCTTGAAGTTGTGGCCACTGCAACATTCCCATAGTCGTTCCCAAAGTCACGTGATTGCAATTTAGGCACTTGGCAACCAGCTTGTAGTTACGACAATTGCAGTGTCCCACAGTTATGTGATCAACATTTGGATCTTCCCTGCTAGCTTCCCACAAGCAAAGTCAATGGGGAAGCCAGCAGGAAGTCCCACTGCCAGCCCAGAGATGCGATTAAGCAGCTCAGGAAGAGATGGTGCTCTGCAGAAGGAGATGGTACAACAGCAGCAGTCCCAACTTTTCCCTGAGGAACAAGACCTCACACCCAGTTATTTGTGGAACAGTGCCTCTGTAGAGTTTCTGCATGATTGTTGCCATCCTTCCTCTCCTGCCATGGGCTTACAGCTGAACCTAACCTTAGATGGCCACATTCAGAGAGGGGAAACACCTCCCTCTGCATCCATCCAAATGTTGGTAATGCAAGCCAGCTTTGCCTCTTCATCTCTGATGAAATTGTAGATAAAGAGAAATTTATTACTGGCATTTAGCAGCTGCAGCTGGAGACCAAGGCCTCCAAGGGTCTGATAATCTAGTTTACAAAATGGGATAATGCATTTTGGGATAATGAATTTCAGAAGTTAATTATATGCAGTGTGAAGGGTTTTTGTGGCTGCTGCTATAGTAGTGGTTCTAAATCTCTTTCCCATCAACTTAATTGGATGGTTCCTGGTCCTACAGTTTTGAGAAAATAGTAAAATTTCTTCCTGCCCACTTTCTCCATGCTATGAGTGATTTTATACGCCCTCCTTCAATCACTTTTCCAACTTCAGCAGTCCTAGACAATCTAGCTTTTCTTGTAGGAAATGCATTTGAATTTCCTAATCATTTGAATTTCAGCTTGGCAAACAGAAATGTACACAATATTTCAGAGATAGATGGATGTCCATTTTTGTAAGGGCACTGCATTATCACCTGTTTTATCACTTTCCTAACTATTGCTATGATGAAATTTGCATTTTTCATAGCTTCTGCACATTCTGGTGACATAGTAATAATCGCATCAGCTGGCTAGTTATAGGCAGCTCAGTTCCTATTAGAGTATATATGAGGTTAAGGCTCTCCCTACAACGTGCATAACATTACATTCACTTGTACTGAACAATTTATTTAGCTGACCATCACCTTATTTAATGAAATCATTCTGAAACACTTTCTGGAAAGTTTTTTTTTTAATCAAGCTGATTAATGTGATAACAAAATTACCAGCATGCTGCTTACTTCTAAGTATGAACGTACACTTTTACGGTGAGTATGCTTTAAACATCATAATGCCTGTATCACTAATGATTCCCATGACAATCAGGGTGTAATATTGATTCTAGGAGGTTAGGAAGGGTACTTGGAAGTGTCAACAAGCTGTTTTATCTCAGTCTAATCTATGGAGTTTTTCAGTCATCCAGGTCATGGTTGTCCCAAAGGTGCTTTTTCAGGAGGCTACTGAAATTTCTTGTTTTTCTTTGAAGACGTTTCACTTCTCATCCAAGAAGCTTCTTCAGCTCTGACTGGATGGTGGGGAATGGAAAGATTTCTATTCCTTGCAGACAGCTGGTCATTTGCATTCTTTTAGAGAGTCATTGAGGCCATTTGGAGGTTCATCTGTATACTCAGGGTCACCTGAGTAGTGCAAATGGGTGTGGAGACTACTTGGCTACAGGATGCTTTCTGCCCTTTGTTCCTTCACTGTTGAAGACAAGTGTAGGCTCTTGGGGATGAGTCTGTGTTGTCTGCATCTCAAACTGAAGGGCAAATGGTTCCTGTAGTCTGCAATTTTTTCTGGAAATCCGTTCATGCTCCCCTACCATTCAAAGGGTGTTCTCCAAAGTAAAAAACAAGAAAGTCCAGTTGCCTCCTGAAAAAGCACCTTTGGGATCTCATTCTAA
The DNA here is from genome assembly GCA_032468155.1 of Oxyrhabdium leporinum. Lineage (NCBI taxonomy): Eukaryota > Metazoa > Chordata > Lepidosauria > Squamata > Cyclocoridae > Oxyrhabdium > Oxyrhabdium leporinum. The sequence goes on from JANHFL010004957.1 coordinate 26,405, forward strand.
TGTAAGACCAGAGCCTCAACAACTCTTATATTCAAGAATCTTTTGAAAATTATGAGCCTTTGGAACCATCCAAATTGGCCCTTTGGCCATACAAGAGCAGAATAAGCTTTATTGCATCAGTTTCATCAGGAAATAATTTGATCATCAAGAGGTCCATTAAAATGTTCCAATTTTAGATACTTTCTTTGAAGCTCAGGAACAACTGAAATGAAATTTGTCCTGCTTTATGTGTCAAGTTAACTGTCATTGAAGTTTTGAAATCCTGATGTAATCTGATGACTTTATGTATTTATTTTAAAAAAAATTATATAGTCATCCATCTTATGCAACATAACAACAGTCACTGAAAGTGAGTTGGGTGGCCATATAAATTTCCTTAAATCAATCAATCAATAATCAGTAAAAAAAAACAAAACCAAAAAACCCCCAAAAAAGCGTAAAAACTCCAGGTATCCTAAAGGCCACCAACACCCCACACATCCATAAAAACTGTACTGGGCTCCAGATCAGAGCTTGTGAGAAAAGTCAGATCTTCAAGGCTAGGAATGGAAGGGACCTGGCAGTTCTCTGGAAAGGATATTCCAAATTTTACCACAAATATTGGTCTTTTTACCCATATTTAATCCTTTATATCCATATTAATGATGATACCATACTGGGACATTCAGACTGCAAAGCAACTGTGCAGCAGGATGAGCAGTGACATTATTTGCACCCCTCAATGTGCCATTTGACCCCTTTATCCATCACTAGACATAAAGCATCAAAGTTGCTTAGTGAGACAGCTATAATTATTACAGATTGTCCTGACTCCACAATGTAGTTACACACCTGATGGTGCACAACTGATACACCCATGATCACTGTGAATCGGATGCTAAGATAGCCAGATCACAGAAGGGGACTGTAGTTCTTTTAGCCCTTTTTTCACTCTGTAATATTGTTTGGCTTTTCTCTTTTTCACCAAAAATCTGTGCTTTGAAGATTTGACTTTAAGCTTCCCTCTCCCTGCTTCAGCCCTCTCTTTTCAAGAAGGTGGAGAAGAATGACTAAGTAGATGCTTCTATGGTTTATTTGAACATGGTTCTTCCTTAAGAGTAGGAAATTGAACTTAGTCTATGTTTGCTGGACCCAACTCAGGTGGTGTTTTTATTTAGAATTTATATCTAATTGCTTAGCATAATATTTCCCATAAAGAAGTAACCGCTTTATTCAATTTCTCAGTGATAAAATGAATTGGCTGTTACGGTTTTGTCAAATGTCACTCTTTAAAATATTTGTACTAATTATTTTTCAGGCTGTGCTGTACAATGATAGATCAGTTCTAGAAAATCATCATGCAGCCTCTGCATGGAGCCTTTTCTTATCACTACCGGAATACAATTTTCTGTCTAATCTTGACCACGTGCAGTTCAAACGATTTCGATTCTTAGTGATTGAAGCAATCCTAGCGACAGATCTCAAGAAACATTTTGATTTTCTTGCTGAATTTAATGCCAAGGTTTGTTGTTCTACTTAATATTATTTATTCATTATATTTATAGAAATATATCAAAATATACAATACGTATGTATGGTATATGGTTTAAGCAATATTGTACACTACTTATTTAAATATTTGCTTATTTATTTATGTTCTTTACAGTATATAAATAAAAGGTTTATAAATAAATGAAAAACACAGAACAAAGTTAAATTAATCAAACCAAGACATAACCAAATTGTTCCACACATAAATGTGCTTAATCTGCATAAAGATCAATGAAATTCACATTGTAGCCACATATAAATAGGTTTTGAATGACTTTTTAATGTGTTACATTACAGCAGTAATTTCTTATCTGTCTGTCACATATTTTATTTGTTCCTGTACACTTTTACATTGCATTAAGAATCCCCTGAACATAGAACAATATAAAATCAGGAAGAAAAGTAGTCCTACTGTGGGGTAGAATAAGCTTCATCTATTTAGATAGTCAGTGCAAGAAGGGTTAGGATGGACATCATAACAATTCCTCTATGGGGATCTTCCCAGTCCATCGGTACTTCCTAGAATGGTATAAGTAGCCTTGAATACACTTGCTGTAAAAATGTTAAAGTAGGTCCTTAGTTCTATCTGTTTTCAGAAATTTCTATGTCAATTTCCTTCTATAGCCAGCAAATTTTGGCTTCAGTTAAAACTGTGATGCCAGCTACATTATCTCCCTCTTCATGTTATTACATGGTGCACTGTTATATGGCCTAGGTCATAGATTCCATATTTCACATTATTGTTATTGGGGGAATGATAGAGCACTGGGAAAGAGCAGTTACATTTAGTTGAGGAGAGGGTACGAGTGAAATCATAGAGTCCTGTATTCTATACAAATTTCAAAATATTACTGGGAAATTTGTATTTAATTTGTATTTAACAACTCTTTTTAATCCATATCCCAAATTTCTTGGCTATTATATACCAATTCACTTTAACATGTCTATTGATCAAATGTAGTAGATTACAAATTTGTTATCTCTCAGAATAGAAACAAAGAACAAGGATAACCAATAGAAAAGAAAAAAAGCACAAGTTTATTTTGATTTTGATTTTCTAATCTTATAATTCATTTAATCAGACATATAAATTATAATCCAGGGACAGGATCGTCAGTGATATTAAGGGGAATAAAATTCTGTAGTTACAGATAATGATAATGAAATCTTAATAATACCCATTTACCAAGCAGTTGTTTGGTGTGACAGATATTTATGCACTGGGAATTTGATTAAGATTTTTATTCTGGAAAGAACAGTTGGCCTCAGTTCAATTAATCATCAGAAAGATGTTGAACCTCTTAACAGATTCTTGCTCAGACGAATTATCTTCATAGGATTGGCACTTTTAATCATTTGTAAGCTACATGGCATAGCAGTGATAATTTCCATTCATTTTGGAGTAATCCAAATTCTAGACTGTTTAATATATTGCCCTATCTGAGAGCCGGTTTGTTCTGTTATTCTTTTATATACAATAGTGACTGGCTAATTTATTCTACATAAAATGTTGTAAGTAAATAATATACAGTATATCACACTGGAAGATGTGCAGATATATAGATTCTTGATCTATGCCTGATATCAGCGAGTTCTGTAATAGGATCACCTGATTGATAATAGGGAAAACACTGAGATCACTTTCTTATTGTGATACCTTTGAGGAATTTTAGCTGAGAACTATTAGCAAGATCTGTTTTGTAGTAGATTTTTCATGGTGCTAATTCATGTGTGTTTAATTTATGATTATTTTAATTCCCTAGTTGAGTTTTGCAGTTGGAGAAATCTAATCTAAATCCTATTGTTAAAAGTCTATGATGAACCAGGGTATCTTTGATTGTATCAGAGGATTTGTTTTTAAATGGTGGATTTCATAATTGTGCTAAGTGGAAGTTGGAAATTATGTATATGTGTACATTGCAAAGCGTTCAGTTTATTTGTTCCATCATGAGATAGAAGTCTTGATCCAGTGCCTAGAGGTTTGAAGGATTAGATGGTAAAGAACAGATTCAGAATAAATAAACAAGATGAAAGTGCTGTTTTTGTATAGGCCCTCTGCTAATAGGTTAGTTCCATCTTTAGCTCTTGACAAGGTGGCATTCCATCAGGGTTTTTTCCTAGATCAGGAGATGCTGTCTATAGTGAATCATGACCTTTCATCTCCCAGTTAGACTACTGTAATTTGCTTTACGTGGGACTATTTTTGAACATTACTTGAAAATTACAGCATGAATTAAACATAATCCCTTATATCCAGACTGATTGAAACCAGTACCTCAGAGTGATAACCAGTACTGTGGAGGATGTATTGTTGCTTTGGGTTCTGGACCCATTTCAATATGCAAGATATTACTTAAAATATCCTTTATAGCTCAATTTTGGGGGGGTCTCTCTCCTCCAGGTAGGATCCACCTAACCAATTCATGCAGGACAAGTAGTCATATTGAGTATTCTTATGCTTGGAAGGAGGTAGCATTTTTTTTTGTTTCTTGAGGTCAAGCAGGCCCCTTCTTTGCTGTTATTCAGGAAATCAATGAAGATTTATGAGTGTTCCATAAGATTCCTTGAAGTGTGGCTATCAGGTTGGCTAATGTGATGCAATTATTATTGTCTTCTACAAATATATATACATGAACATAACTTAATGTAACTGAACATAAATAAATTTCAGTACATTGTGTGTTTTTAATTATTTGCTGAATTCAGTGGGTTTTTTCTGCAAATTTAGTGCAAATGCTAGACAAGAAGAAGGAAGTGTATGTCAACAGCGAAATTCTTTAAAATTTACATAGGCAGGCAGGCAGGCAGGCAGGCAGGCATTAGTTCAATTTACTGCATTCAGTGATACTTAAATCACAAATAAGTGTGAACCCATGCCCCCTTCCTTGGAAGTAAGCCATATATCTAGGAATTAGTTCAAATTACACATGAATACTACAGAATATATTAACAAATTAGACTGTGCTTTATATAAGAAACTTCCAAAATGTTTTAAATTTATATATAAAAGCTATGAAGGATTGAGGAAAATGCTTAATTTATGCCTTTGTTTCCCTTCTAAATAGGTAAACATGAATGGGCATGGTATTGAATGGAGCAATGAGACCGATCGACTGTTAATATATCAGATATGCATCAAGCTTGCAGATATCAATGGTCCAGCCAAAGTTAGAGATATACACCTGAAATGGACAGAGGGAATTATTAATGAATTTTATGAACAGGTAAACTTGTGTAAACAGCACATATATGAGAAAATAATGTAAATAATCTTGGACATGAAATGACTGTATGCATAAAATCGAATCTTAAAATATTTAAGTGTATTCTTTTACAGAGGGATCTAAAATCATGCTAACAGCTGGAATGTAAGTAATACAAAGCGTGCAGGCTGCCTATTCCTCTATTAGGCCATTATTTGTGTGAAGATACGTTGATCATAGAACTTGTCCATCTTTTATATCCTATTTAGAAACTAGTCTAAGTATAATGCAATTTTAAAAGCAAAGATCTAGTTATTTTTGCTCTTTGTAACAATAGGTAAGATTATGGGGAGGAAGTCCCCTTTTTTTCTTCTTGTTTTCTGTCCAATCTGTTCTAAGTGTTTTGTATGTATAAATTTCCAGGGAGATGAAGAAGCAAACCTGGGGCTACCTATTAGCCCTTTTATGAACCGACATTCTCCTCAACTTGCCAAATTACAAGAATCTTTTATTACCAACATTGTTGGTCCTCTTTGCAATTCTTACGATGAAGCTGGCTTGCTTCCAGGCCTGTGGATTGAAAAAGATGAGAGGGAAAGCTCTGAAGATTGTGATGCGGAAGAGGATAGTGAAGAGGAAATGGAAGATTTAGGAACAAGTAAGAGTAAATGCTTTGTTGAACAATTTGATTTCAGTTACAAGTAGTCCTTGGCTGACGAAGACAATTGAGCCCAAATTTTCAGTTGCTAAGTGAATTTTGTTTGTTTGTTAAGTGAATTTCCCCCCATTTTACAACTTTTCTTGCATCAATTGTTAAGCGAATCATTGCCGTTGTTAAGTTAGTGATATGGTTGTTAAGTAAACTTTCTTCTCCATTGACTTTAATTGTCCAAAGGATCGCAAAAGATGATCACGTGATCCCAGGACACTGCAACCATCACAAATATGAATCAGTTGCCAAGCAACTGAATTTTGCTCACGTGACCATGGAGATGCTGCAATGGTCGTAACTGTGAAAAATGGTCATTAATCACTTTTTACAGTGCCATTATAACCTTGAACAATCACTAAATTATCTGTTGTCAAGGTCTACCTGTACTTCTATAAAAGAAGATATTGCAATAGAATGTCACCATTATACATTATCTAGGAAGCTTGCTTGTTTCTTAATATTTTCTTTGGTAACTTCCAAATGATAACAGGCCTCTTTTTTCTCCTCTTCCACACCCACACCCCCTCTTTTCTTTAAACGGGACATAAATTGAACACATGGTTTATTTTCTAAAAATGTGTTATTAATTTAAAGTGAGTTTAGAAAATTTGTTTTCTTTTGCAGAATTACAAAGAAGAAAAAACGGACAGCAAATGTTTAGTCAACTAATGTACCATTTGAATGAAAACCATAAAATGTGGAAGAAAAGAATTGAAGAAGAGGAACTAAATAAAGAAGAAAATGAACGTTCAGAAAATACCTTCTTATGTCAAACGGATGACATTCAGATCATTGAGGAAGCAGATGAAGACGACGAACGACATTAAGAACAAGGGAAAAAACACTTTAAAAAGATGTCATAACAGTGTTCTAGACTGCTCCAAGAATATACTTTTACCCATAATGCTGGCTTTAAACTGGCAGACCTGAGAGAAGTATGAGAAAGAGTGTACTGAATAATATGAAAGGACACTTATTTCTTCAGCATTATCACACTTCTATGCACTTTTGCCACGTGGAAATAAAAAAAAAAAGCTTCATAGACTTACTGAACACAGCACTGCATTCCATGATGAGATTTTATGTCCAGCTTGGTCTTCAAATATCTTGTTTTGCTGCCTTCCTAAAAGTAACTTTTTATTATCAAAAGGGAATTAATAGTTTGGAGAAAAATCAATCTGAAATACCCAAGTTACAAGGACATTCTGCTTTACAAAAGCTCTTGAGACAAAGGCCAATAATGTTTTAGAATTGGTATTTTGTTTTTAATACGAACTTTAAAATCACTTTGCCTGTCAATAAGCAGTTCCCATAAATTTAATTTGCAAAAGTTTGATTAATGAAGTTATTGGATTGATTTAACCATTAGATGGCTGCAACCAGAATTGCCGGGTCCTTATGGTTAAAATTGAATTTCTTCTGCATCTGTCTGATGCTTTTGTTTTTACTGTGGTAAATAGCCTGCTATTTTATTTTTCTAAAAATGTACAAGTTTCCAATGAGTATTCAGGCTAATTTGCTAAATATACTCCTGTTGCCTTTTTTCTCATTGTTCTGTAATAGAACATACAAGCTATTTAACTATTTTAATAATTACAGGATTTTATTCTTTTAGTCAATGTTATAAATATGTTCCACTCTTTCTCAGGATTCATGTTTAAAAACATGGCACAGCAGATTTTATATTTACAGACTTAAGCTAATGCTAGATGGTCATTAAAAATTGACTTTTGCTCTGTATATAATCTTCATAAAAATTAAAAGATGGTTTTGTATAAATGTTCTAAACTCCATTTTATTCACTTTACATGATATCCAACGTATCAGAAATATTATTGAATCAACTTTAATAGGATAAGCTTAAAAGAAACATTACTATATTCTCATAAAATCAATTACCCTAATCTATTTTATGTTAACCGAGTTTCAATTTTACTTTTTATAAAGTAACTATTTGTACCTGGATATGGCAGATAGATCTATTGTTGTTCCGGAATTGTATTCTTAATTGCAGCCAAACTGTCTTATTTCATCTGGGGCCAATAAGTAATTAGCAATTACTTTTTTCTTTTCTTTAAAGGGTGTAATATTTGATGGCTCATAGTATTCTCCCCCCATCACCATCGAATTTTACAAGGGAACCAGGTGATCGGTGCTGGTGTGAGATCACCTTATATTTCCTAGGAAAATTTGTGAGATGCACAATTAAGTGAAGTCTTGATACTTAGTACACCACTGATATAGTGATTAGGGCTTAAGCTAGAAAATGGAATACCATGAGTTTTAGTCCCTCTTAGTCACAAATCCAGCTGTGTGACTTTGGATCAGTGAGCCACTCTCAGCCCTAGAAAAGAGACAGTGGAAAACCACTTCTGAAAATCTTGCTAAGAAAACTGCATGGATTTGTCAGGCAATCTCCAAGAGTTAACAGTGACTTGAAAGCACCAGGGGGGAAAAAAGAGATAGGCAATATTCCTCAATTCCTGGATTTATGTATCTGTGATACATTGATCTATGTATCTGAGAGGAAAAAAATTGAGTTGTTTATGCCGTTCCTCCCACCAGCAAATTTAAGGACTCCCTCAGAGAAGAAAAATGCCCAGTGCTGGTGGAAATGAGCTAGTGCCTTGAAAAGACAGAAAAGTTTCCTCCATGGAGCACTGCTGGAGTTAAGCAGTAAAAAAAAACTTACCATTGGATACAGCTGCTGAAACTGGTTGTGAGGAGACTAGAAATGAGAGCTGGGAGAAAAGTAGTGGGAAAAGTAGTTTAAGGACTTAAAGAAGAAAAGAAATGGTAAAAAGAAGCAAAATGCCAAGAAGGTTCAACCATCAAAAATAGAGCAGCACAATGGTCCCAAAACTATAAGCTGCCACCAGGACCTCTGAAGGCTTCTGGCCCTTCCTAAGTAATCCAAGTGAGCAAAAGTTACCCAGCCAATTTACTTTTCTGACATAGAGCATTACAAATCCCTCTCCAATAATTTTTTTTATTCAGAAAAACCACCTGATTAGGCCTTGTTTGTATTAAGTTGATTAATCAAGGGTTGCTTGATTAAGGACTACTTTGGACTATATTCTGTCTTGTAGCATAGGATAACAATTGTTTTTAGCTGCTTAAATTCAGTCCAGCACTTTTCAGAGCACACCATCTTGGTTTTGTTGTTCTAGATTAGATCCAACTTGAGTGCTAAATTTCACTATATTTGAGCGTATAAACTCAGTAGAAATTAGCTGAAAGAATTATTTTGAACAATCATGTATTCTCTGGAATATTGTGGCCATCTTTCTTTTGTACATTACTTTATTAAAAAAATATTGAGAATCAAGGGAAAAATAAAGGGGTTTTGTCATTTCAAACTAAAGAAAGAGCCACTGGTATTTTCCATTAGGAACCTGGGATATTGTCCTCCATTCCATTGTTGACCTTTGATGTTAAACTACTTCACCTGCTCTTGTCTTTATCCATACCGTAACAATTCAACTGATTCTTCCTTTCTTAATCCATTGAAACTTCAGCACCTTGGAGCTCCAGATTCTGATATGGACTCTGGAGCATGCTTCAAGTAAAACCATCAGTGATATTGGGTCAAAAGTTAAAGCGTTGCAATGCATAGAACCATGAGACTGCAGAAAGAGGCTCTTTAGTAGTCACAATTTGTTTGGGATATATAGTTGTTAAATACAGCACTATAGACTCCGACTGATGTAAAGCAGAGGCTTTGAAGCCTAGGATAGGGTAAAGCTGGCCATTGGGAATGATCCAATTTTCCAAATTATTGACTATTTTCAGTTAAAATCAAATGAAACTCAGCAACTTTATCATAACTGAGCTGAAATCAAACTGAATAGAAACCAGATTTCTTTCTGGTTTTTATAGAGTTGATTCTAGGACTGCTGAAAATACTTTAAAAACATACTTTAAAACACCATAAAATCCTTTTGGCAAAGAAATGACAATTATATATTGTGCACTGAAGAATGGCTTAGTTTACCTTGATATCACAGAATATTTTTTGTTTAAAATGAATTTTGCTAAATTTTTCAATAAAGTATTTTAAAAGATAGTTTGTCTGAAATTTAGCATACAATAGATATAGTAGCATTGTTATTTTACTTTTCATGGTTTTTAACATGTCTTTTATTTGTCTATTTGGCCTAAATGTTGAGATAATAGTTATTATTGACTTATATTTGATTTGTAAGAGCAGCAGTTGATAAAGTTATAAAGTATGATGTATTTGGTTCTTTCACCTGGGCTCTCAGAGGTTTGAACAGCAAACCACACTGGGATTTATGTTGCAGTAAACATAAACTTTGGATATTTATCTATTAGATTTGGAGCCTTTCTTTCAGGAATTAAGGGCACTGGACACAATCCTTCTATGTTTTCCCACAATAAACCTTTAACATGAGTGGGAGTGAAAGAAACTACCCAAAGGCTAGTAGGGTAGGCTAGAAGCTGACTCTCCCCACTCCTAGAACAACTTCTGAATCAGCAGATCACAGTGGCTCTCAAGTTCGTTGGCACTCTTTATGAAACTTCTATAAGGAGGCCATCGTTGAGCAGAAAGACTGTTTTTGCTTATTCACAAAGTTGGCAAGTGTGTCCCTGAGTCACTTGTGTTCCTCAAGGCTAACATGACACATCCAGGAATAACAAGAACAATGTGTCATTCAAACTTACTTCAGGCAGAGAATTTTAACCAGAATTTGAAACCATGGCTTGTTTTAAAGTTGCTTATTACAACATAGATTTGTGTGCTTCCTCAGAAATGAAAAATAAAAAATGAGAGTCCACTGCTCTTGGATAGGTATCGTACCACCCACGTTTGCAAGAATGTCCATGGCCAAACTCCTGCAAAGAAAATAACTAGGTTTCCTTTATCCCAGGGATGTCAAACTTGATTTCATTGAGGGCCACATCAGGGTTGTGTTTGACCTCGGGGGGCTGGTGCAGGCATGGCCAGGGTGGATGTTGGCAGCTCAATGTCACTTGTGTTGGGGGCACCTGTGGTGGCCCAAGCACTGCCAGTGAAAATGGGCTTCTAAGCTCCATTTTCGGCTGCAACAGCCTCCTGAAACCCACTTCCAGCAAAAATGGAGCTCCGTTTTTGCTGGCAGAGGCACTGCAGGCCGGTCCTTTGCTGTTTCCAGGGTGGCCCTGTGGGCCAGATCTAAGCACTCCACAGACCAGATCCGGCTCATGGCCCTTGAGTTTGACACCCTTGCTTTATCCCATCTGATGGGATTTTACCTCCACTTGGCTCTCAACCTCCAAAACATAAAAAAATAAAAGTAAGATGAAAGGACCAGCTGGTGAGCCACTCAAAGGAATGCTAGGATAGTGACTGGAGAAGAAGGCAAAGAAGTGTGGTTTTCGAGATTTTCTGCTGGGCTTCTATGGATAGCTCTCTCACCCATGATTCTTGTGTATGACACACAAACACATTATATCCATATATTCACTCATTAAGTGAATACATGCTGATGACTTTAGTGTCCTACTAGTCAACTATACAATGTAAGTCTAAACAATATCAATGAAAATAAGTTAAAATCATCATGTTTGTTTTAAAATATTTTAAGGATCTTTTAAATGCCTACAAAGCATTTAAGTTTTCATGACTAAGTTCAAGTTTGCAATATATTTTGTCAATGGAAATATCACAAATCCTATTTCCAACTGATCTATTCTAAAAGCTAGGAAAAATACTAACCATGTTTTAACAAAAACCCACCAAGGGGAAACAGTTTGCACTTAGGGAGGAATAAATGAAAGAATCGCCCAAACGTGTACATTAACGTTATTGTTCATTATTTAGACTGATGCATTAAAGAGGGGTACACACAGTGTGAAATGTTTTAGAAAGTCCCCCTACCACTCTCGTTGTGCTTTCTCTGTGTTCCAGTAATGCTGCCAAAAGACAGAATGACTCAGACTTTTGACTCATCTCCTCCCATCAGTGTTATCCTCAGAATCACTCACTGCTAGATGAGATCAGGAGAATCAGGAAGTGCATTTCTTTTGCTCTGCTTTGATCAAAATAACTGAAGCCCCTGTCTTGAAAGGTGCCCATTATGGAGTGTCAGACTAGAAATCACCCTGTGCTCTGTTCTGAAGACCAGGACTTATAGATTTATGCCAGTCAGAAGGAAGCTGAGTTTATCTTGGCTGGTTTATTGGTTAAGGAAACCCACAATAGTGTCTGTGATAAGTCATGATGACAGCAAATGAACATAGGTTTTATGACACCATTGCCCAAAAGATTCAACTTAGTAAATGTCTATGGAGTTTCTCAAGCATCCAGGCCATGGTTATCCCAAAGGTGCTTTTTCACCTTGAAAAAACACTTTTGGGATTCAACTTAGTACTTGCATCATGACAGCTACAGTTGACAGCTTCTCAATCAGATATCATGTCCTTTGTATCAGGAAATCATAATGGCATGTCATCAGTTACCTATCACCCCTGCATGTGGAACTATCTAGAAATAGGGTTGCCAAATTAAGTTTTTTTTTTTAAATATGATTTTATTATATATGTGCATGAATACAAAAGCAGGGTTCACACAACATACAAAATAGGACAACTTGTTTATGTCAAGTAGTTTACCATATGAACCTGACTAATATAATTAATATGCCAAAAATTATGGATTAGTGTGTTGGGGGAATCCTATAAAAAAAGAGCACAGCTTAGATGTTTTATGAACAAAGCAGTTATATGATACAAAAGTGTTGTTCAGTTAGTTCTAATTTTAATAGTGTCTTTATAGGTGGCCACTGCTAACTATGAGATTGCAAATGTGTTTGTATGTGTATGAAACCTAAATCTAACAATTCAGTTTTGCAATGGAAAAAAAATCATTTTTATTATATTAATATTAATCATGTTTCCTGACTTACTATAGTTTTGTTAAGTGGTTGCTCATTTTAAAATGCTTGGTGATCATCCTACTAAGAAACTTCATAGAAGTTCACAAAATTATTGCTCAAGCTGCAACATGCATACACACACACACAAATGATAGGATGCATATTTGGGTATGGCCAGATGCTTGTCTTTCTGCTTTAAGGAATTAATTTGCCTTTCCCTGGCTCAAAGCCAGTAGTCAGCTGTTATACACTGTTCTCATTGGTTGAAAGGGTGATTCATCTTATATACATCAGCACGATCATATGATTTTGTTTTTTATCAATTTTTGTTTGTTTTATGGTAGGGAAAATTCATTATAATAGTCAGAAAAATAGTTATCCATACATAAGTTCTTGTTCTATTGGTGTCTTCAATTATTATAATGGATCTGGCTTGGTCAAGGAAAACTGGTGACACAGAGATGGTGTAGTCTGGATGTTAGCCAAAATGTCCTCGTCCTCCTCTTTTTCCAACTCTCAACACTTGCCATTTTTAATATTAATGCCATAAAAGAGGGTTCAACTTGTAAAAGTTCAGCTATGGTATCATCAGGAAGGTGGTACTTAATAAAACTAAAATAATTATACCAGAAAAACAGAATATGTTTTCCCGGTATAATAATTTTAGTTTTTTTAATAAATAACATCAATAGCTACCCATTATAAGTATATAAGTTACTCATATCTTAATATTAATAGCTACCCATGCTGATTATATTAATAGCTACCCATTAATATATATGGGTAGATTTTTAAGTTTTCCACCAAAATTCATAAAAGTTCATAAAACTGTTTTCGCTGGTTTTTTCAACAACGCTTAGAGAACCATTGTTGAATTTCTTTTCTATCACTTCTAAATCCTGCAGTCTGTCTTGTCTTACTTTTCCTTAAATCATTTTTTTGTAAAGCCTAGTTATCCATTCCCTTCCCAGTGCCTCTCCCTTTAGATACACGGAATACAATGCCTTTGATTTGTACTTGCCAACAACTATTATAATAAATACCTCTATGTGGATCCTTTTCATCATGGCTGCATTCCAAAGTAACACCACCACCGCCTGTGAAATTACTCAGCTGGAATCCTTCCTTTATGCTTACTAGCTATTGCTTTGAATGAATTAAACTTCAAAAGTTTCTATTGAGACATGCATATAAAATCTGAGGAAAAAAAAGACAGAAGTCACACAAATTCTTCGGGAACCCATTCCATTATAATTTTATTTCGTTTATTTACAGCATTTAAAACCCTGGGTGGCTACCCATCAAAAGTTAAAGACAGCGTAATAACCATATTAAAACTAAATACATTAAAAACAAAAATCTGGCACCAAGTCAAATTTCTAATGTGCAGTCAGTTCATCTTATTTGATCTTATTTCTAAAAGAGAAGATGCCTGGTGGGCTGTTGGGAGTATGTTCATGCAAGACAATATTAAGGAATGGGATAAGAAAGAAGCCACTTTTGTTACTGGAAGCTCTCATTCGCTTCTTCCCTTTTTGGAAAAACCCTTGGCAAGTTAGACGTGCCATTTTCTCATTTCAGGGAAAGAGCAACTAGTAGAAATGATACTATAGCATAACTGTTACGCATTTCTTTCCCTCAGTTCCAGCATTTCTTTCCCTCAGTTCCAGTATCTTTGCTTTATATTATAAATGAATATTACATATCAGGTGAAGAGAAAATTCAATTCTAATACTCAAAAGAACTTCATATAATATGGATACAGGCTGTCTTGCACATGTTACTCAAATTGTAATACTTTTCCCCAAATTTTCTTCTTTCATTTTTTTTCTTTTTGGGTGAAACACAAACAATAATAAAACCATATGCGCATGCTTTCATGGTATTTCAGCCAATCATTAAATTTGTAGACATAATTTTTTTTTCAATGTATTACTTCATTTATTTTACAAAAAGGGAATTAAATATATTAATAGTGATATATTTAAAATATAATCTCATAAGAGATTAGTCTTCCTTCTAATGCTCCTTTATACGTATTAATAAATACCCTATATAAAATACATCTTTATTTATGAAAAGAGGTCCAAGCTGTAAAATTCTGAACATTATTGCCATTCTATTTTTAACAGTTATCTAATATGATAGTATTTTTAACAGGAGAGTATCAATGAAAAAAAAAAGATAGACATACAAGATATGATACCAATAGAGAATATTTTTAGCTCAGGGTTGACATGAGGGCTCCTTGGTGCTCTCCGAGCTTGTTGTCTTGCAAACGTTTCATTACCCAAACTAAGTAATATTATCAGTGCTAGTAAGGAGTGGGCTTTGCTCTCAATTTATATTCTAGTGTCTTGGCCTGTCATTGTTTACTGTCCCAAAGCTTCTTTTTCAAGGGGCAACTGGACTTTCCTTGTTGTTCTTTGAAGATGTTTGACTTTTCATACAAGAAGCTGAAGAACTTTTAAAACTTATTTCTTTCAAATAGTTCACTTTCTTATCCGGATCTATTTTCAGCTCCTGTGCTTATTTGCCGCTATTCTCAGGGGATGGAAGATAAACAAATTCACCCCCTTCTTTTGTAATCCCACTGTCACTCAGGCCTATTTTTAAGGGGGAAAATTCTTCAACAGAAGTTGAAAAATTCTCACCCTCTTCAGCCACACTGTTCCTCATGAATGAATTAGATCAGACTAGATTAGATTAGTCTTTACTCCATTTATCACTCCCAAAAGTTTTTAAAACTCCTTTTTTCCCATTTGGCTTCTCAGAAAGCTTGTTCATGACATTTTCTTAAGAATAGGTCAGAAATCAGTTCATCCCAGGTGAAAGAATGGAACATGTATGTAGCATCTCATCATTTCCCCATGCCTCTGTGGCCATTATGGTAATATTTAATATCGTCTCTCTGCACAAATGAGATATGGATGAGGTTGCAGTGTCATGCCAAACTTTGGCTTAAGGTTTGGAACCAAAGCACTAGGAAAATGTAGATGAAATCTTTGAAGTAAAGATGTAAAAAATAAAAACATTTCCATTCTGGCCAGTTGCTCTCCTAAACAGTGTCTTCGTCCTGAAAGGGAGGGATGGGAAGACAGACAAAATGTTTGTTTTTTTTAAATGAAGAACTATATATGAAATAAAGCAAAACATAGAGGCCTGTTTTTTAAAAAAACTAATCAGATTGATAATGAATCGATCTACGCCAAATAGTATGTATTTATAGTTTGAATCTATGTATATTTATGGATTACTCTACATGGAAATAGGTGATCGACAAAATCATGTTTTTGAGTAAATTATTGATTTTTAAATTATGTATAACAACATTATATATTCCTTATTCTTATAAAACAGAATGAATTTTCATAGATATGCTTCTCAGCTATTAATTTTGGAAATGGTTTCCAAAGATGAAATTAAAAACTTATAGTATAGAGTTCATTTTATATTGTATCTTATTTCAGCAAGTCACTGATAATTCACTATGAAGATAATCCATTGGTGGCACAGCACTTTAAAAGCTTTACACAGGAATTTCAGCAGTCCTTGTAGACTGTGAGAATTGGTAAGGAAATTGGTACATATTGCATCCTTGGAGGGAATGCACCATTTGTTCAATATTTGGTTCAATGTTTTTCCCCCAGAATAAATCCAGCTAATGTTTTACCAATCACATAAACATGTAACATTAAGAAAGCAATTCAATTCCTGTTGTTAATTGACAGTTTCTTATCATAAAATTCTGGGAGGTTAAAATATAGCTCATTCAAAAAGAAAGTGGGTTTTTTTTTAAATTTCTATGACTGAAAAACTGAAAAAATAGCTACTTTGAAAAATTGCCATTTGTTATATATATATTAACAAACAAACAAAAATCTTCCCCAAGAGATTAGTTTTATCTATATAAATTCATTCCCAATAAGAATCCTGAATATTAATCTTTAAAATATGTGTATTTCTCTGCATGGTCACACACATACAAACACACAGAGAAGAAAAACTCAAGCATTTCCAGGATTTCATGAAGTTACTCAAGAAGTAATGAAAAAAATAATCTGAGGAGAAAGGTAAGCTCTAAAATGATAGAAAAAGTCATTCTCCTTAGTCTACCTCTTTAATCTATCCGTGTAGAGTTCAATCCTGGACACACATTTCTCCTCTTTTCACATAAAAAGCCCTTTAGAAGGTAAAATTACACCTACTAATTATTAAGTGGAAACCTATGTAAAGAGGTTTCAGAGGTATTTGTCACCGCTGTGGTGGGGGTGGGTGGGAGAGATCTGAGGGTTTTAAATTGTGGCTTTTCATTGCTGTACACCACCGAGAGTCATTATATGAGAGTTGGGCAGATACATAAATTTGTTTAATAATAAATAAATATACTGAAATATTGTGCACAAGTCTTAAGCTGAGGGGAAAAAGAGATATAAGAAACCATCAGGCAGCCAATCACCTATGAGAAACTTCACTATTTTCATCTTTGCACTGTGTACTAAGATCAAATAAAAACAAAGATAATACCGGTGTTCACTGGTGAAAATTTCATTGTTTTCTTGCATTGCAAAGGTAAAAATAAAATTCCACTCAAATGAAGCTTAACTCTTGGTGACTTCAAGTAGATGTTATAGGAATGATAAGTGGGTTTTTTTTTCAACTTCGAAGCCCAACTTTCATTTCTGGAATATCCTAATGATCTCCCATCTGCTTTTACTAAGCAGATCCCAATTCATTTTTCAGCTGGGCACTGTTACCACCTGTGAGTTATTAACCTGATTTCTCAGATTAATAATAAAAACTGCCCCTTTACACAAATTTATTAAAGCAGAATATTTAAAGCATTTTATTGTTACATATTATATCATATTCATTATCACCTACATTTATGCACATTTTTAATGCTTACCTAGTGAAAAGGGAATAAATGCTTCTTTCTTGACAAACTGTCCTGAGTTGTCCAAAAATCTTTCTGGACAAAACATTTCAGGGTTACTCCAGTATTTTTCATCAAAATGTACAGAATAGAGATTTGTGATTACAGTAGTGCCTTGAGGGATAGAGTAACCACGGACAACTGTATCCTTAGAAGTTGCATGAAAAATACCTAATGGAACTATATTACAGAACCTTAAAATTTCATGTAGCACTGCCTCTGTATATGGCATTTTACACTTATCTTCTAGGCATGCTGTTTTGTTGGGACCAATGACTAAGTCAATTTCTTTATGCACGTGTTCTGTTAAAAGAAAAAGATTTTAGACTGTATGTAAGCATCTACATTACACCATAATATTTGTACTTGCGTATGAAATTTCAATGTAAGATTAACAAAGGCTTTTTTTTTAGATTGTCACTTGAACATTTGTGGACTATACAGAACTGTGTGGCTGCTGTTTCTACTTTTGAAGCTTTTTTCTCTAGTCAAGTATGTATATAAACTCTATGTAGATTATACAATCAACCCGGAATATAATCATGCATTTGAAAAATAGCTGAAAATTCAGAAATATTGAAGACTCCAGACTCATGTTGTGTTCTTGCGTTAATAAAGTCTCTCTATGAACTCTGTCTTTCTGATCCCCAGCTCCTTGATACTTTTAACTAAAGATTTCATGGAGTATCCCCTGGAACCTTTGAGTACAAAGTATGTGTTATGTCATCAAGCTATGAGCTTTCTTCCAGTTCCTATATTAAAGAATTATTGCACGAGGGACTGTAAGCTCATCCACATTTTATATTGGGACTGAAACAATGTCCATTCTCATATTACTTCATTAAAAGACATTCTGTTTAATACAGTAGTAACTCCGTGGTGCCAGTCTGGTACACCTCTTTCTATCTCATTATTTTGATTTTTTATTTATTGACAGAAGATTCAACACAATGTTTTAAAAAGCAATTTCTTATTACTTCACAAATATATCAAATTGTATATTTTATTATAAAAAAACATTATTTAGAAGAAATAGCTTCAAACAATTTTTCATATAGTAACTCTATATATCAGAGGAACCCCCAGGCAACATCTTATCTATAAATATGATTATATTGTTTAGTAATATTAAAAACAAAATGCATGGCATGGTTGGTATCCATAAATACTTCCCCCAAATAAGATAAACAACTTTAAAAGGGTCTGATGTTTTCAACACTTTTTTAGTCCTACAAGAAAAACTATCTGACAACATACCACTTGTGCTCTTAAAACAGTCACAGGTTTTCTTTAACATTTCAAATATTTATTTATTTATTTATTGAATTTATATTGCTGCCTATTCGTCCATGGCGACTCAACGTGGCTTACAGAATATAAAACCACATTTAAAACAATAAAAACTAACAAAAATAATCAAATAA
>JANHFL010004958.1:26626-39343 GCA_032468155.1 Oxyrhabdium leporinum
AGAGAGAGAGAGAGAGAGAGAGAGAGAGAGAGAGTCACTGTCACGTGTACAATTTTGTACCGAATGACAGGTGCGGTGAGGAAAAGGTCTTACATTTAAATATAACACTGCATGACTGCATATTTCTTTTTTCTGTTTTTTATGCTTACGCATACCCTTTTTCAAAGAGCCCCGTTTTTATTTCTCTGGCAGTTTGGTTTCCAAAGTTGCCCTATAGGTTACTTGGGATAGAATTTTGCTGATAAATTTGGCATATGATTAGCAAGGCATTCAGGGTTCTTGTTGTTGTTGTTTTAATGCAAAAAAGATTTAGGCTTCTTCCTCAACTTTTCCTCCACCAAATTTGGGGATGATGGACTTGCCCTTGAAAAAAAAATGTAACAAGCTGGCCTATGTTTTGATTCTCGCTATGTTGATATTTGCATATAAGGCATAAAATTTTGCAACCATCATCTGGGCCATGATGCTCAGATAGGGACAAATAGTAGAAGAGCCATTATTCAAAGCTCAAGGGATGTTCTCTACTTCAATGGGACCTACAAGGATGGCTGGAAGAGACTGTTGCCTGAAAGAACTTCAACCAGTACATGAGTATTGATCCTGATGGCCAAATGCTATGGCTAAACCAATCAACCATTCCTCAGTGACCTGGCTGCAAATACTTCCTCCGTTTGTTGACTGCAGCAGAGCCCTTACACTGTAGGCGTTTCCCCCCCCCACCAAAAAAAAATGATTTTATAAAATCTTAAGAAATGTCAGCTTTCATCATGGTCCTGTACAGTTACATGAAATAAACCTCCATACTTCTAGCTAAACAGATTGTAGGATAAAGAGAAGCTGTTGCTAGATGCTTCCACTTTAGAAATTAAGAAGGTTGAAAACCCAAGCCAACCTTCTTCCAGCTAGGGACTCTTCAAATATGTTAGACCTTGGCAATTTTGGGATGTGTGGACTTCAGTTCCCAGAATTCCCCAGCCAACAAAGTCATTGCTAAGTATTCTAGAAATGTATTTATGTATTAATTTGAAAGACCCGTGCTGTCACCCACTCATTTTAAAAACACAAATTGAAGTCCGCACATCTCAAAGCCGCTGAAGTCGGGAGACACAATGTTAGACTATAAATCCCAGTATTCATCAGAATAGGAGGGGATTATGGATTTGCCGTCCAATACGTGTAGCAGACTGCTTGCTACATGCTACATGAGGGCAATTCAGCAGGCTTCGGATTACAGCAAACTTGAGAAGACTATCTGCCTGCCTCTTGGGGAGAAAAAAGACAAAGCTTCTCAAATATTAGAGAAACTGACATGTTACATTTGTCTTTGAAAGGTTAACAAATTATAAATTATAAAAATTTTGATGCCAGCTCACATGTAGGAGTTTCAGCACACATCAGATGTCACATAGATGCTACCACTGTAAAACAAAAGTTAATGCACAGGTCAGAACATCGACACAAGCAATAATAATTAAAAAAAAACTTTTCAAATAAAGCGAGGAACCTCCATTTCCCTTCTAATCAAGCATAAAATCTCATCCTGATTTGCCACTTGTTCTCATTTAAAAAAAAAACAAAAAACAGTAGCTGCACATTTTCTAGACCATGAAGATGCAATTCAATTAGCCTAGAAGGGAGAGGAAAGCTCTCCTCGGGAGGGCTTTGGGTTGGCAACAGAACTTCCCCGGTGCATTTTTCCTGATCCCTGCTGGAAGCTTCAGCCACCCATCAGCTGGGAAAGTAATTGGAGAAAGGCGGCTGCACACGGCCAGCTTTTCATTTTCATGGCAGATTTGCATCCAATTGCCTTTATCCGGGAGATCCTCGATCACCAGTTGGGAAGACAGCTGGCGCACTCTGCTTGAGCAGCATCTGGACACTGGGGAGCTCCACATCATCCGGAAGGCTTCAGCGTCTCCCTCCACGCGGACGTAAAACTGCAGCCTCAGCCTCAAGCGAGGTTTCTTCGAGCTTCTTGCAGCGTTCTTTGCACAGTGTGAAAACAAATGGAAGTGGGACCAAACAAGGGAAACGGCTCTGGTGGCTTCTTTTGTCTTATTTTTCGTCACCCACCATTAGACAAGTCCAATTTGGCCTTCAGCAGTTCGGCACAATGAGACCGTCCTGCATTGGGATTTGCAACATTTTCATAATCAACAGTCGGTTGGAAGAAGAAAATAGTTCAAATGCCTTATTGAGGTCTCCCAAGTCCTCATCACCATCGCTGTAATATTCTGGCCCAACGGGACACTAACAGAACCCGTTGGAGGGAGTCTGGGGGAGGGGGAGAGAGAGACATCAACCCTCAATGGGGCGTTTAAATGAACTTAACCCACCAGTATGGTCATGGTCTTTCTTGGGCTGCAGGCTGTTCTGAAACCCACAAAAGCAGCTTTACGCAGTGAGTTGAGGCCTTTGAAAGAAAACGTATTGACAAAACAGGCTGTGATTGCATCATAGCAATCACCTTTTTTTCCTTAGAAAAGTTGTCCTCAGCAGCCATCTCACTGGAGGTAGATACCGATTAACAGAGTTGGAAGGGACCTTCTGCATCATCTAGTCCAACCCCCCCACCCAAGCAGACCCTACACCATTTGTGTAGGTGTGGTAGGCTACCCACATAGAATATATTAACAGCACTTTATAACTTCAAAGATCCTACCCAGTGTAGTTCTCTCAACTGCCCTTTCTATAATAGCCTAACTGATAGTATTATTTATTTGTACATATATATGTACGTATGTATGTATCTATGTATGCTGCCTTTATTATTTTTATAAATAACTCAAGATGGTGGAATGTATCCGACACTCTTCCTTCTTCCTATTTTTCCCACAGCAGGAACCCCATGAAGAGGATTGGGCTCAGAGAGAGTAACTGGCCCAAGGTCACCCAGCTGACTTTTATGGCTAAGGCAGGACTAGAATTTGCAGCCTCCGACTTTTTAACCTTAACCACTAGCTCTCTTATTTTTTTTTGAAGATACCTTGACCAAGTCTGGTAGAATAAACAATGAGCAACTTTTTACAGCTCCTAGGGCAGAGGATTTTGCTGCTGGTGAAAAGATTTATTCCACAGTAGAGTTTCATCCTGGTAGGCGTAAAATGGAAAACTTTCAGTTCCCAAATTAAGCCCTAAACAAAAAGCAAAAATAAAATCAAAGTTTCGTTTTATTCCCATCACCAGCACAAAATCCGGAAGCGATTTCCAAATAGAAACAAAATTAAACATATACTTTTCTTTGGATAAAGGAATCAATTTAACCATCTCTTCTTTTGCTTGCTGTGGAAAATAATACATATTTCTGTTTGCTCATTAATCTTTATAAACTGTCATAATTTATATTAACAAAATTCACTATATTTCAGATTTTTTAACCTAAAGGGAAAAAACACTTTTTCTAAATTTTAAAACAGTAAACATTTCTTTAAAAACATTTCTAAAATCAATAAGTTCTGATGCATCTTTGCTTACTTTACTTTTTAAACTTCCTCTTAATATACCTACTTAAAAAATCCCCTTCAATAACATTTTATAAACTTTACAAATTACTTACTTTTTACGTTTTTACAGGTTGATAATGCTGCTACATCAAAATATCACAATGCACAACTTAGAGCCAACTCTATACATTCCTAAGCATTTATAGCCTGTTGTATCAAATGAAGGCAGAAATGACTTTCTGTTCACTAAATGCAAAACTGAAAGGGAACCTTGATTTATTCACCATCCCTACTAGGGCAATAAATACAAAAACATGTATGGGTTATAAAATGTTTTACATCAAGCTGGCATAGGCTTTAGTGCTCCTCTAATCTGCAGATGAAGAAGATTAGGCTCGAAAACGAGCTGCAAGTATAAATGTGTGAAGTTTCATTCTGTGAATCTACAGAACACAGGTAACCCTTCAACTATGACCACAATTGAGCTCCAAATTTCTGTTGCTAAGCGAGACATGTGGGAAGTGATTTTTGCCCCATTTTACAACCTACCTTGCCACCGTTGTTAAGGGAATCGCTGCAGTTGTTAAGTTAATAACCTGATTGTTAATGAATCTGTCTTCCCCATTGACTTTGCTTATCAGGTGGTCACCAAGGGTGATCACATGACCCCGGACACTGCAACCGTCATAAATATGAACCAATTGCCAAGCGTCCGAATTTTGATCACATGACCATAGGGATGCTGCAACGGTTGTAAGTGTGAAAAATAGCCATAAGTCACTTTTTTCCATGCTGTTGCAACTCCAAATGGTCACTAAATGAATTGTTGTAAGACTAGGATTACCTATACATTATCACATACGCGACACTGAAGTTAAATGTTCTTCAGCTTGAACTACCCATGACTTTTGGTATTAGAAAGAATCTGCAATTGTTTTAATACTTATTTTTTCCTTTTATTTGAGCCTGAAATGAATAAAACATAATAAAAATGAAACAGCCTCCTTTATTGCAATAAGCATGTTTTACTCTTAGTCTGTGAAGATAACTATGGAGAACTGGATGTTACATAGGCGATTCTTGTTTATCGTTGTTGCCATAGGGATCGTGATTACTGGATGCTATGAGAACAAACCAGTGATGGGAAATTTGTGGCTCTCTAGACATTGGTGAACAGCAAGCTGCAGTAGACCCAGCAACCCTGGTCAGTCATGAAGAATACTGAGAATCGTAGTTTAGCAACTTCAGGAAAACTACACATTCCTCATCTCGTCTACTTTCATCCCTCAGTAACACAGATACATGGGGCAAATGTTCTGTTCACCCTTTACTTTCAACCTTTCCAATACGACCTTTATAGCTACACCAGAAAAAAAAAGCAGAACTAAATTAGCAATAGTATATTTCAGGAAGCCATGAAACCATGCAATAGCAATAGTATATGTCAGGAAACCAAGAAAAAGCAGAAAATGATATCAAGTTAATAAAAAGCTAGCTGGAAGAGTCTTGCAAGGAACAATGAGATTTTAGGTATTATGTACAATAAACTTCTAGCAAATGAACTAGGAATTGCTTTTTTTTACATGTTACAATGTCTACAAACAGCATTCTTTTCTGCACAGAAGAAATCTCAAAGACTGGATTATGCCCAATGCAAGTTTAGGGGAGGATTCATAATTTAGTACACATGGCTGTCACGTATGAGGTTTTGCTGCAAGAAGAATTTTGCTCTAAAGAAGTTCAGCAGAGAAAGATTTACCACTGCTAGCCAGCACAAGACAAATGGAATAACTCTGTAAACTGCAGCAGAATTATAAAGTGACAGAAGATCAAAATGAGAAAAAATGTGGGGTAATTCTAACGTAATTTTTTTCATTATTTGTTTTTTGAAAAAGAGTAATTAGATGGCAGTGTTTTTTGCCTAATCTCTTTACAGAAATATTGAGAATGCTTTGCACAAACTAAATAACTCCCCCATATCTTTGTACTCCAAGATTTGCAGTTAATTAAACTAATTTGTCTGTTTTTGTGGGTCGGGAATTCTTGCTGTCATCATTTCCAATCACTACTTATTTAAATTTCATCCTTGGCCAGTTTCATGATAATGTTTATCTGCTCCAGAGGATTTGAAATGAGAGAGTAATGCATGGTCCTCTCCTTAATTTCTCTCTTAAGGCTGGAGAAAACCAGCCATCAGCTGGTCAGGTTGAAAACACAATTTTCCTTGTAGGTTATTTGCTTAAGATAGCTGCTGGCTAATTTAATTCTTGAGTTACATATTTACGGGATCTGGTAGGGATTCCCTGCAGTTAAAAATAAACTGGTTGTTGTTTTTTAAAAAAGGTTATTATCTGGAAGGTTTGTCCCAGAGGATCGAAAGAAGGGAAGGGAAGGGAAAAGGAAAGGGAAGGATATTATCTGGAAGGTTTTCCCAGAGGATCAAAAAAAGGGAAGGGGAAAGGGAAGGAAAGGTGGAAGGCAGAAGGGGGAAAGAAAGGAAAGCCTCCATTCTTGTTCTTCCTGCTTTCCTTTGAGATGTATTCATGTTAAAAGTGAAGTACTATGCCAATTTCAAAAAAGAAACAGCAAAGAAGACTGAAATATTCATCTATGTAATGACCAAGCCTGTATATGTTCATGCATGTTAGTGTATTGTGTATGTGTATTTATACAAGCTGCCATGTTGAATATAGTAAAGAATGCAAAAAGTTTGCATAAGATCTCCCAGACATTAATTTCTGCCAACATAGAAGAGAAAGATCCTGGCAATATTGCCTTGGCAGCATTCTACCTCCATTTTGCTTCTTCTCAGCGTCCATACAATTTTGGATGTCTCCAAACCAAATTTTTAAAAATAAGTGCTCCTAAACTTAGAAATGCCTGAAATCTGAAATGTGGTTTGGTGGATTTGAATGAACCACTTTAAAATATTGTTCTTGGTGCTTTGCAGTGTTTGTGATCTACAGCAAATACTGGTTCTTCTCAAATACTAATGCATGCCGTAGGACAAGATTATATAAAGTCCTCAATGATCTTAAGAATATCTAATCACGGCTCTTTTACCCAGTGCTCTCTCTCAACCAAAGCTACAACAAAAAATCTTTTCAAGACTAATATAATATCATATCATCTGGGATATCATTTTCATAGCATACATATGTATGAAGTATATACATATGTAGCATAATATGAGTCCCTAGTCATCACTTATTTTTGTTGAAGGATATTCAGAAAGTAGCAGAGATGCGTGGGCTAAAAAGAAATCAAAAAAATCTACCGAGCATTTTCCAGAACTTTATACACAAAGCTGGATGTGCTTATAATCCTTAAAAAATCCCTCAGCCATGTTCTTGACTGTTCTTCAGGTAATTTGACTCCAAAAATATTTTTGGTTGTCTCTTGATGCCTTTCAGGCTTTGTATAAAATGTTTACTAGGAGTCTTGAAAGGCTAAAAAGATATAACAAGAGAGCGACAGATAGGAAGGGTTATTTTATCTTGCCCAATACCAAAACATAGCAAGAAACACTAGGCAGTGCTTAAATATCATAAATGTATTTTCTCGTCTTTCCCTCGTATCCTATGGAAACAGAGACTCCTACCTTCTATCATATCTGGGATGTCTCCATTTTCTAGATCACATGCTGAAATTTCTTTGGGTCCATTGTACATCACTCAGGGTCTTCTTCGAGTTGGGCAACGCTAAGAACTCCAATCAATAAATGAATAAGCCAACTTACTCTCACAAATGAAGGCAAATGTACCTGTCCCAGGATCCAATCTGGGTCGGTAACCAGGACCAGAGGTTTAGTCTTCTGAGCTTCTGGATTCGTGCTGGAGCCCCTCCTCAGAACTAAACCTCTGGTCCCGGTGACCAATCAAGATTGGATCCTGAAACCAACTTACTCTCTTGCTTACTAACAAGGCCAGTGTTTATAGGTAAAGGTAGAAGGATGGGCTGGGATGGGCTGGGATGGGATGGGTTGGCATAACATGGCATGGGATGGCAAGGGATGGCAAGGGATGGCATGGCAAGGGATGACATGGCATGGCATGGCATGGGTTAAATGGCTGTTGAAACTCTCCTTAGCATCTTCACCTTCCCTATTTTGGGTATTATTCCTGGATAGCATCATCAACTAGCCTTTTCCCATTTGGCTCAGTATCTCTGTTGTTGGCACCAGTCTGAATTTGGTGACTCTTTCCATGGTTCCCTTCCTCTTATCAAATCAGGCAGTCAAGTCCTCCTGAGGTTTGGTCTCTCTGTCACCATCAATGTTCTTTCTGGGAGAGCGGCTGTTGTATTCCGCTGGAGTAATTCTCCTGGCCCTTTCCTCTTTTTCAAAGCTGGCAGACACACCTGATTTTTTTTTCTAGAATTTGGCACAAAACATAACTATCGTGACCTTCCTTGGTGCCTGCAGCTTTCTTCCCCAAAGCTTTTGCACCCCCTAGAGTCCTCCATGACATCCAAGCCCTCTTCCATTTGCTCTCTACATCACTGGCTCTGTTGACACCATAGACCCCTTTCCCAAATCCTTTTCCTCAAATGTACATCTCAAAAGGTGTTTGTTTCCCATAAAGATTATAAAGTTATCCCCCCAAAATGTATTCATCTGTATTTGAATAGATTATCACCTAATTAAACAATTTAGGTTTTATGCTAATGCAAATGCTCATTTAAAATGGAATGATTACAGAAGGGATTTCAAGAAATTAATTACAAATGGGAAATATTGAATTTGGGGGGGGAAATCCTTTTCTTTAATTACTCAGGAGGGGGGAGTAATTGTGTACGGCTTGATGTGTTCACAGAAATGAAACAATGTTCACGATTCAAGTATTTATTTGGCAATACTTAACTATGCAAAGTCTCTAGCCAGTGATTATGATTGCTCCAGGCAGTCCTTGGATTACAACGCTAGTTGCGACTAGGATTTCTGTCACTAAGCAAAGCAGTTATTAAGCAAAACATAGTGTGACCATGCCACTTAAGAATAGCAGTTCTGATAGTCTCAAGTTACAAAGGTTGCAGCGTCGTTGTTAAGCAAGGACCTCATTCTTCTCCTGCCCTGGGCAAACTGTCTCTGCTTCAAGTCCGCCCCCATGCCACCTGCCTAATCCCCCTCCCTTCTCTCTCTTTTTGCCCATTCTGCACTGCAATGCCTACCCTTCCCGTCCCATGCAAACCTTCACCATCTTCTTCCTCCTGCCACTGGCCCAAGATTGGGGGCTCTGGGTCAGGACACAGCCCTGGGATCATCTGGTGAGCATGGCAAGAGTCTCATCTGCCAAAGGGGGCTCACCAGGCCCTGCTGAAGAACGTGAAAATGGGGCAAGACCCACTTGGAGGAGGCAGGTGGAGACATTCTGTCTTCTGCCACTGGCTCAAAGAGCAGTAGCCCGTAGATGGTGGAGAGTTCAGTGTGATGGGTTCGCCAGGCATGACATGCTTTGTCACCAGGTTAAGTTAGGAGAGTTCCCAGGTGTGATGGACTCGGTGGATGACCTTGGAGAAAGAGAAGAAGTTTTGCCCTCTAGGAGACAATCAGAGAAGACAGGCAGGAGCCCCCAGTGGTTTTCTTTCCCCCAGTCAGAGAAAGAAACATAGGAAAGACCTGATCTAATACCATAGATAAAGCAGTTAAGAACGACGGTGGGAAGTCTGTATTTTCAGACCAGATCGGATACACGACTAAATGAGCTAATTCTACTTTACTGTAAGGCTACCTTAACTGAATCTTGCAAGTCTGAAGGTACAAATCTAAGTATGTGGTTTGCTAAGAGTTTATCCCCATTTGATAGTCAAATGACACCCAACTGGAAGTGTCAGATTGAAGATAGATCATTCAGGACCTAACTACTGTATGTTGTTGCTATGTCAACACCCATCATGATTCGTTGCCCCAGCAATCCATTTTGAAAATAATTTTAAGTGCAAGACCAATTAGCTCACTCCAGGAGTTCGATTCTCACCAGGCTCAATCAAGGCTGACTCAGCCTTTCATCCTTTCAAGGTCGGTAAAATGAGGACCCATGTTGTTGGGGGAAATATGCTGACTCTGTAAACTGCTTGGAGAGTGCTGTAAAGCACTATGAAGCGGTATATAAGTTTATTGCTATTGTTTTCTCTGCCATTGGTATATGCTTCTGTTAATTATGTCATATTTATCCTATCCTTAATTGACTGAATGTATGCAATTCATTCATTCATTGGCTTGATCTTCAAAAGTGCTTGGAAATATACGTATAGCATGCAATGTAATGCCCAAAGGTACCTATTCATAGAATGTCTGTATGGGAACTGTTGCATTTCCAGGAGAGTTGCAATTAAAATGGTGAGATTTCCAAAGTAGTTTTTCATACAATATTACACTCCTCAGATCTTTGACAATTCGTGTTATCTTTCTGCAGCTTGAGGAACAGATCAGTCTGACTTTGAAGAAATAGGTGGGTGTCTTTAAAGGAACACAAAGTATCTTGCGTGTAACAGGGGGGCGGGGAAACGATACTGGGAAAAATATTTCTAAGATTTTTCTTCTTGGTCTTGACATTACAGGCACACATTTATGGCGTAAGGCTGCTAGCATATAGGCACCGTTATTTTCAATTACTCTAAAAGAAATGTATTAGAAGCTCATTTGCATGTAAGATCAAATGGCAGTTAATGAGCTCTATGAATCCAGCATCAGTCGAGATGTAAACCATTGAAGATTAAACCCTTGAAATTGCTGGTGAATTGCTAATTTAGGATTGTTTGGCCACTAATTGCAGAGCAAAATGATTGTAAGCAACTGCAGGCATAGCACAATTTGAAAGGAGCAATGCTGGTGGAGGGCTGGCTGGCAATTGTTTTGGAAACTGTGTTATTTACTTATTGAACTTATCACCCTGCTTTCTGCCAAAAATAGCCCTCAAAATGGCTAAAAAAGATAAACTAGAATCAAGGTAGTCCTGGAATGTTAATACAATATAAATCAACAAACAACACAACTAGGAAAGAGCAAGCAGCAGCTGATTGTTGTATCTTTCTCCGCAAACTATCCAGCTAACTCGGAGCAGGTTCAAAGAAATATACTCCCTCTCGGCTGGATACAACCCCCCTCCCCTCCCCTTCAGGCTAAAAAGTGAACTATCTGCCTGAGGAAAGTTGATAGAGAGCAGAAGGCCTCCTTGGGGGGGGGGGAGGATCAAATGCACAGCAGTAGCCTTGCACCGTGGGCTTCAGTGACGGCTGCAAAGGCCATCCTGAAGTTAGTTGGCCTTTTGCCATCTGGACTTCTCTTCTATGGATGTTCCGGATCAGTCACTTTGTCTGCCAGGTGAAGTGTGTGGTGCAAGTGGGTGGGCGATGAATCATTGTGACTTGGTGAACTGAGACCTCAATTGGGACAGCTCACTGAGCTTTGGTCCATCATCAAGACAATGGAATTCCTAGATAGCTCTGTTTTTCTCACAGTGTCCACTAGTTAGTCCTGAAATTATTATTCCTTTCCCAATGCAGAGTGTCAACTCTGAAGCGAACCTGGCTGAAGCCATCTTATCCTGCCTAACAGTTGCCACGAAGCCTGAGAAAAAGGGGGAGGGGGGAAGTAGATAGCCCAGGTTACAGTCAAAATAAAAAGTGTTCCTGTAGGAACCAAGGTCATCGTAAGAGGTGGCTGGTGAAGGAGGAGAGGAGCCTGCCAGCCGTATTCATTGGACAATGTGACTGATGACACTGGGGATGGAGGGGAGTATTAATTTTTAATTAGGTGAAAACCGTGTGAAATTTCAGAGTTGGTTTTCACCGGCTGTGCCAATATGATGTATCCAATAAACCTGTCCTTAGAGGAATCTACCTGCCTCGGAGTTCTGCTTTCAATGGATACATTACTCAGAATGCTGACACAGAGTTTATTTGATTTATTAGAGTGTTATCACACTTTA
The DNA here is from genome assembly GCA_032468155.1 of Oxyrhabdium leporinum. Classification (NCBI taxonomy): domain Eukaryota; kingdom Metazoa; phylum Chordata; class Lepidosauria; order Squamata; family Cyclocoridae; genus Oxyrhabdium; species Oxyrhabdium leporinum. The sequence continues at coordinate 37,998 of JANHFL010004958.1, forward strand.
TTACTTTTAAGTAATTGAAGCTGGAGAGCATACACAATATTTCTTCTCCTTTCTATTTTCCCCACAAAAACAACCCAGTGAGATAGGTTGAGCTGAGAGATAGTGATTGGCCCAAAGTCATCCAGCCACCTTTCGTGCCTAAGATGGGACTAGAACTTGTGGTCTCCTGGTTTCTAACCTGTTGCCTTCACCACTAGGCCAGACTGACCCCTTAGCTTGAATTCCTTAACTTGAATGTTTCATCTTTTATCTCCCTTACTCATACTATGAAAATTTTATATTTCTATTTCACTCTGTTACCATCTATTACATTTTGCTGCTGCAGCTTTAAGGGGGAAGTCTCAGTCTTATTTCCTCTTGTTTTGCTCATGGCCATCTTGGGTTTTAGAAACAGACAACTGTATTTCCATATTTTCTTTCCTCTTACTCCTCTCTCCTTCAATTTCCCTCCCTGCTTTTCCAAAGACATTACCATGCAGCCTCAGTCTTACTAAATCTTTTCCCTGCCACCAAAGAGATTGAGCCTCTCCGATGGAGCTCAGCTAAAACTGACCTTTTCCTGACCAGGTGTACCTATTCTTCTATTTACATTCCTCAAGGCTTTTGTTAGGTGCCTATATCTCAATAAGTACTTGATGTTGTATCTAGCCATGTCCCTGATTGCTGTGAATAACTCAACCTTTTGACCGCTAAATCTCATCAGGAGGTTCCCTCTGTCATTTCTATGATTTCTTTTGCTTGGTTTTATATTGTCTTACTAATGTAAAGGTTACCTATGTACAAGTAATGTGCAAAAACCTTCATTTGTATGCCAAAGGGTGTGTGTAGCAAGGCAAAGACAGAGAGGCCTCGACTATAGTTCTGGAATTTAAAGAAAGTGTAATAATAAAAAGAAATTTTGCCTTGTCTGCAAGTCCAAGAACTTTGTAAAAGTTAGCCTAAAAGTTAGTAGTTTCCCTCCTTTTGGAATACCTCCAGTTGCAATTACCTTCAACTTTCCTAAAATCTAGGTACCTTAAGGTTCCAATTCTTTCTAGTGATAGGTGCCAAGGGACCCAAATATGGGCTTTGCAACTTCCTACTTCTTATAGGAGGCCCCTACTAATAGAAAAGAATATATGTAACTCACGGTTGAATTGTGGAATCCTTATTGCTCTGAGATTGGTTTGCTTACGGATGATATTTACACACCATTTTTATTTCCACACTATTCAAAAAAGACAATGAAAAAGCTAAGAAGAAAACAAAAAAACTCAACCGCATCCTCTCCAACAGCCGACATCCAGATAAGCAGGGATTAACACCAGCCAAACCATCAGGCAGAAAACAATACCCCCCCCCCCCAT
>JANHFL010004958.1:39443-54250 GCA_032468155.1 Oxyrhabdium leporinum
GAACTACAAAGGAGAAAACCATATCTCTGGCAGGACAAGTTTTGGTACTTTAAAGAGGGAACAAGCCCTACACGCTCTCGTGCGGACACCTACTTGGGTAATGAATTGTCTGCAAGTAAACAAGCTCAGAGAGCACGAAGGATTCCACAGACTCCTACCTAGTTTATAGCAGTTTTATTCCTTTCTCCAGCTTTACCTCAACCCCTGGGTCCCAGTAAACATAAGTGTTTCCTGTTATGTTTTACACTTATGTTTTGAAACATAAGTGAAAACCCCATAAACGTGCAGTTTCTTTTTGCTGTTGTTACAGAAATCATTTGAACCTGACTTTCTCCATTTTGCTCACTGGAAAACCCTCTTCCCCAGCCTTGGTCTATACGAGATTGGAATGGGAAGACTTTCTAGGCATGGTATTCAAAGAGTGGAGCAGCACAGCAATTTTCTTGCAAAGGATACCCCCCCCCCGAAATGGTGCCTAGAGCCACACATGCATTGCTTTGTTTTACATGCATTGTTCCACTTCTTTGCAGCTTCACTGGTGTAGCGATAGCTGCCAGCTTGCCTGCTTTCACCTCCTCCCTAGTGAGCGTCCCTGCTTCCTATCTACCTACCTACCTTCCTCCTTCTGCTATTGCCATTCAGCAAATGGAAGACTGGGCTCATTAATCCACCTGCATAACATCTAGTTTAGCCCAACTTTCCCACCCTGATTTGCAAATAGGGACAATTTCATTTTTTTCTGTGCTTTGCTTCCAGATAACGTTTCGGGGGCAGGGGGGGGGGCGGGAAAGCCACGCCAGGAAAAAAAAAATATAATAATTGCAGAACTCTTATTGTATAGTTCAACACCTGGCTTCATCAAGGAGAAAGTGGCACGTTTACTGTTCATGCCTCGGGAAGCGTGCTTTTTTTTTTTTTTTAAAGCACAGATTCTGAACCTTCCCAGATTTTTAAAGCTTTTTGTGGCAAAATATGCACTGCCTTCATGAACAGGACAATAAGTAATAAGAACTTTTGAAGGCAGAAGTAGAAAGGGATCCTTTTAAAAGCATTTTAAGTATGAATATGGATGAACCTTAAGAGACAGAGTAAATGAGGTAGCATCTGCCAGAAGAAGCTAAACTAAAGAGCAGCGTATTGTCACTTCTGATGAGTTACCAGAAGCGTTGCATAGCTAACACAAACACTGCTTGATCTGCTTTCCTTTTGCTCCTTTAAGGCAGGGTTGCTCTTCCTCTCCCCACAGAGATTTTTTGTTTTCCCCTTGACAAATGAGGGCTTGTTGCAAAGAGGCTTCTTTTTTTAGGCCGCCGTCTTGCGATAGGTTCCCAGGTGAGCAGGCGGTAGATGACTCAGTCTGTTTCCCCCTCCGTTGGCACCATGGAGCTTCCACCTGTCTGATTACTCGGGGTTTCAGAGAGAGGTGCTGATTCTCCCTAATTGGTAGAATTGATGGCACCTTTAACCTTGGAAGACTGTAACCCACTCAGGCATCGATTGAAGCTGCATCTTTAAAAAGAAGCAGAGGAACAATTCAACTTCTTAGTCTAATTTTAGGATCCACCAGCATCTTCTCTGGTCCTGGTGGATTTGTCAGGAGCTCCTTCCAGCAGCTTTAGCAGCTTATTAAGAGAGAAAGCTCAATACAACAGCTCTAGCCTCTGCCACCATCTGATTTTCAACGCCTAAAGGGATGCTGTGACATTCCGGCTCCGTCTGGATATTGAACAGCTTTGCAAAACCAGTCTTTCTTCTCCGTGGAAGCACAACTGACTACAAGAGAACGGGGAAGAAGAGGAGGGAGGACATGTGTATCATTCGTGCACATTTGTGGGCAACAAGTAGGAAAGGCTGGGATTTGCATTGTGTCATTTACAGTGCCATTTAAAAAAAAATAGTATCATTATTAGGAACAGGTGCTTAGGTGCATCTCTTAGGGCTCTTTCCACATTGCCAACAATATGTTTTCCTCCTGTCCCAGAGACCAAAGGTAAGTGGGAAATAACCATGTCACAAAGCCACACCTCAAAAATAAGCCAGAAAAATTACCTTGCCTGTAAATTTGTGATGGGCTGTGAGACTAACCCTGAGGAACAGGAAGAAGGACCACAGGCAAAGCGATGGTCAAATAAATCTGAATCCAAAGAAAGAGTGGAATTTGAGAAAGCAAATCCTTGTCCCTCCCTAGTTCTCTCCTTAAGAGCAGAGAAGGAGGAGGTCCATTCAGAGTTGCAAGATTCTGTCATTGTAATCCTATAATAAGAGCAGTTTTGGTATTTGTGCCTTTAGTGTTCAAATGAGGTCTCTCTCAGAGGGCTGACAATGAAAGTAGTAGACGGTCTCTAGTAGACAGGTTGAAGGCAGAGGAAATTGGCTCTTCTTTTTTCTGTTACTTACTTCTGTCCCTCAACCTCGCCAGACGTGAATCCTCATTGCCTCCCACTCCTGAAATCCCTTCTTGTGGAGAATGCCACTGCCGTCCCTTGACCTCAGAGGCAAAGACGGGGATCACAGTAGTGAGAATATCAGCTTTGCCACATGCCTTCCAGGAAGCCAGTATTCCTGCTGGAACAAGTAAGCACAAGCACAACCCCGTGGCTGTCGGGGGAAGGTCTGTTCTCTCCAAGGAGAAATGACCACAGAGACGCAGAGGTCTGTAGCCAAGCTCTGAGGGCTGCTCTTGCAGCCGGCCAGTTGGAACTCTGAAGGTTGCCAGCTCTTCCTCCATGTGAATCAGAATAGCCTCAAACACGACGGCCTGTCCTATTCTCCGTTGGGAAACACTAGTTTCCTGCTGGAACTCTTCGGTCCAATTCCAGCTTATTTCAGCAGGAGCCAGAGACGGAGGATGTGGTGTGAAGACATGCTGTCCAGGATTAATAAGCAGGCCATCTCAAGTCCGAGACAGGAGGTCAGCGTGGATTACCCCTAACATATAAAATGGAAGGAATAATTCTATTATTCCTTTTGTACATTTCTATATTTTGACTACTGTCCCCCTCCCAGTTTTGAAACTGTCCTGTTTCTCTCCAGAATTCCCTGATGTTATAGGAGATATTTGGAAAGAAGTCCCTGGGAGTGGGGTGAGGGGGCAATAGCATATCTCAAGGACTCCTGCTGCACAACATTTCATCCCATCAACCATAGAAAAGGCAAAACATTGATACGAACAAACCTTTTCTGGTTTGATTCTCAAAAATCAAAAACGTTACAGCTGTAACAGTCCTCTTCTCTCTCACACAAGGATAAACATAATCAACAATGCCATCTATTGGTAAAATATGTACAGGATTAGTCCAAAACAGATTGCTTTTATTTTTATATTTAGTGTAGATATTTATTTTAACAGACAGACACTTTGGGTGTACTGGTTAGGCGCCAGGTGAGAAACTGGGACACCATAAGTTCTAGTCCTCCCTTAGGCACAAGGCCAAGTGGTGACCTTGGGCCAGCGACTTTCTCTCAGTCCTAGGAAGGAGGTGATGGGGAGCCATTTCTGAAAATACTTGCCAGAAAACTGCAGGGACTTGTCCAGATTAAACGAAAGAAAAATTTACTTGAATACAAGATGAGAGCAGAGAGATGCTTGTTTTACTTAATCACACCAAAGACTCTTTATCTGAACTTCTCCTCTTCCTCCTATATAGTTGGATCTGTAGTTGAACCTATATTTCTTGACAGCTTCCCAGCAACAGACAATACCTTCTTGACAATCATTCCAACAATTAGAGATACGCTATCTACGTGCACAAAACTACATTGGTTGCATTCTCCGTATACTGATGGATGTCTACAGCATCTCATACAAACAAGCATTTTATAGGAAAACAAGGAATGGCAGTCCTCTTTATTGCTATTCAAGATGCATATTTACTCTTCTTTGACATGTAATTTCCCTGAGCAATCTGCTCTTTTCCTCTTGGTTAATAAACATGCAGTGTCTTTCTTCTTAAAATATTAAGAATGATCAATGGCCATTCAAGGTTTGCTGGACCATTGTAGCTAAATTGGCCCTGACAAACTTCTATTGAGCAGAAACACCAGTTCTTCAGACTTGGCCAAATGATGTGATTAACAATCTATTGAGTTGTTTCCTGCCATTATTTGTCTCTTGGATAAATGCCACCTCTCAAAAATGACCTTAAAATGGGAGGGTTCTAGCAGAACAGTCTCTTCAGCTATTCGTTTCTGACTGATTGACCATTGATTCTTTTGGTCCTTAAAAGGACATGTCTCGGGAACCCACTTGGGGAGATCTTTCTTACTTGGGGTTAGCTGGACTACGCAACCAGCCAGAGTGGTTGATTACATTGATTGGAAATGCGATGTGCAAGTTTAGAAGCAGACTATTGATAGATTTACATGTGTTGCTGAAATTACTGTGCTGAAATTCTGTCTGATCTAAGGATGTGAAAACAGCTAGATGTTCCATAGTAGAAAGAAGAGCTATAGGTCATATTTTAGCGCACCCCCTCCCCCACGTTCAAGCCATGCCAGGCTAATTCTTTATGTTATTAAGAACCTTCCTTCCTCATCGATCTAAGAGATGCTCAATCCTTGAGGTGGTGATAGGAGGAATCCATGTCTAGATGCTCTTTGCTTTTTCGGTGCTTTGCAGCAAGTGAGTTTTTATGATATGAAATAAGGTGCATAAATCACGACTTGTGAATGTGAGAAGACCAGGGTCATGATCCAGTTTATAAAACCAGGCTTACTAAGCTTTCGATTGAAAAAGGTTCTATTCCGGTCAGAAATAGCTTGAACACTAGTGGGGCGTAGACAGTGGAATAGATGGGAAACATTTCAAACAATCTGATTTTGAAAAAGGGACACTTAAGCAAGTTTAAAGATATATTGTGTAACCACATCCCTTACATAATGGATTTTTTTTTCTAGGTTTACTTCCTTTTGGTTAAAAATCTAATCTCCGCTTGAAAGCCACCAGAAATGTATCTGTATTGCTGTAGTTAACCAAGAGGTAGTCATTTGATTTGCAATTTTATGCAAATTTACCCAATTCACACTTCCTCAAATTGTAATTGAACTGGAACACTTTTATATGCAATGGTATTATGCACTGTTTCAAACGTTGCAATGTAATTCCAGCTTCCAAATTTATTTATTTTTTAAAAAAAGTTCTCATCGTTGAGAGAACAAGCAATTGAGGAAAACTGTCTAGAGAAATGTAGATACTGCATAAAAGGTACTGCATGACAATGTAAATTGATTTTAAAGAAAATTACACGCACGGCTTTTGCACGGCTTTTTTTCTTTTTTTAATCACAACATAGAAAAATCAGAATAGTCAAATTAAAGAGATTTGCACAGCCTCGACTTCCAGTTTTCGTCCCTTTGTTCTTGGATGCAGCAGAAAGAGATTGAGTGTGAACATTTTGCCAGTAACGGGAAAGAAAGCAATAGGTATCTTATCAAGGGAAAACAATGACACGTTAAAGTGTATTTGCTGAGCTGATTAGAAAAGAGCTGTCATTAAGGCAACTTACTTTGATGCCTTTCGACAATTGCTAGCAGCAGAACAGACCAGCTAGCTAATGGCATCTTACAGGCTCGTGTAGAGGTTAGTCACTTCATATCAGCTGGTTTTCCAGTTTGTTCAGTGCCAGCCTGCTGTTTGTATGAATTAAATAGAGTCAACATGCTTGTAAAGGGAGAAGGAAGCGCTATTCATTCAGCAGATTACAATCTATCTTTTTCATCATGAGATTAACTCTAGTATTTCCTCCCAAATGCATAATGCCAACGATAGTAGCAAAACAGTGTACACGTATTATGGAACAACTACTATTAATATATAATTATTATAAAATAATAATTTAAAGGGAGAAAGATGTGCTTTTTCTCTAAAGCTTTTCTTCGGCAACAAGGAATAGTTACATCAAAAGTGGAAATATTCAGCCTAATCCTCAGATATAACGTTGTAGGCTTTAAGTTCATTCTTTAGTACGTGCATTCTAAGATAGCTATTACACTAGATAAAGGAATGTCTTGGCGAGCATTGTTATCCCACAACACCAATTTTAAGACCTCGGACACAGAGCTAGATGAATATAAAATCTAGTTACTTTTTTATTAATTCAAAACATTCATAGGGTCACCCATCTTATAACAAACTCTGGGCAGTTCCCAATCCAAAATTAAAATAACATAAAAACCATATTAAAGTAATAAAAACCACATGCATAAAAACAAAACCCTGATGCTAACTCAGACTTCTGGCATGCAACTACTCATCCTGTCCCAGTATGTGGGGGGAAGAGCAGATTCTTCAGGGATTTAGGAAGGCCAAGCCAGTAGGGGCCTGCCCAACTTCAGGGGGAAGAGTGTTCCAGTGGCAAGGGCTGCCACTGGAACACTTCTTAGCTCCCGAAGAATGGTGATGTTTAAAAGAAGGGCCTAGGAGTGTGCCTATCCTATTTAACCCAGTAGGATGAGTAAATGGAAAAAGCAGTCCGGCAGATAACTGGGCCCTGTGCCAAATAGGTCTTCAAAGGTGATGACTAGCGCCCTGAATTGCACCTGAAAAGAAATTGGATCCCGGTACAACTCGCACAACAGAAGTATGGCAAAGGGGCACCCATCACGAAGCGCACTGCTGCCTCCTGCGCCAGGGGGGTTGCGCCAGGGGGTCTTCAAGAAAAGCCCCATGTAGAGCTCATTGCAGTAATCCAGATGGAAGATGATCAAGGCATGATTGAGTGAAAATTTACTTAATTTTCAGTTTAGTCAGAGTTAGGTAGCAAAAAGGTGGCCAGAAATTAATCCCTAGTTACCAGGTTTTAAAATATTAATTGAAAAAGAAACAGAGTTGTTTAGGTTTTGTCAAGAACCCAAAGATATTCTGACGTAAGAGATCCTCATGTTGGTGAGGACATTGGTGCTGCTAGGATTAGACAAGTGTGGAACAAGATGTCTCCCCCCCACCCTAGATTTCTGAGATCTCCCATCCTCATTTTCCTCCCCATACTGTTATTTTTCTTCTTTCCTCTGGAAAAAAATAGAAGAAAGAGAACGAGGTGTGTGAAAGACAAGGCCTCTTTTGATCTTATTTTTAAAAGAGAGGTATGGGATTCAAAGCTGGAATCTTCGAAGTCCTGATTGCACTTTATGGTTCAGGATTAATGAATGAAGAATGTACTGAAAGTTATTAGTAGTAGCCCTGAAATCATAATCAGTTCGTAAAAAGAAAAATGGCTATGCTTCACTAGAGACCACCAAATCTTCCTATATGCCTATGGCCTCAAATCTCAAGATGTCTTTTTATCTCAAAGAAGATCAAAAAGTAGCCAAACATTTCAACACTCTACCAACTCTACCAACTCCCAACTCAGACAAACAATCAAGCGATAAACAACAGCATAATCAAGGGACTACCAGGTATACTCCCATCAATACTGTACACAGAGAGTAAACCCTACTCCCTTCTACCACTGATGATGTTACCTAGTTGGGCAATGAAATGTCTGCAAGAAAACAACCAAGCTCAGACAGCATCAAAGTCCCCTCCTTTCAACCCTGAGCTGCACATATTCCCTTCAACACTCACTTGAAATCCTGTGAGATTTCTCTGATTCTTACTTGAAATGTTGCAAGGTCCAAAGCAGATTCCACAACCTTGCAAGTTTGTGGGTGTATTGACAGACTTCATTAATTTGTTAAATTATCAATCAAAGCATTTCTTTAATATCGGGGTGCTGTGCGTGGCAGTTCTTTGGGAGGGCTTGTCCCCCTGCCCCTTTGAAAAATGTGGACACCAACGCTCTCGAAAAAATGAAACCAAGAAAAAAACAACCAACCCAAACAGAGAGCAGAATCTGGCTTTAGATTTGCACCAGCTGAACTGACAAGATTGCTGCTAATGTAGGGTGGGATTTTTTTAAAAGCCATTTACCTGTCATTTGGACTGCTGCATTTCCAGAGCCTGTTAAACACAATAATTAGACTGCAAATTGGCATCGAACAACAAATGTGGTGAAATTTTTACGGTGTTTTTTTTAAATTTTCCTGCAGATTTTGCCTTCCTTACAATCCGTTTCCAGAATAATTGTGCCTCCCTTTGTCAAAAAAGATGGTTGTACTTACGTAGTGCCCTGTAGAAAGTGAACCCGCATGGCTCAGTGAATCCCATCATCATTTTACCCCCTAATGAGAGAGATTGTTTGCAGGCAGATGAAATTAAATTGTAAGCTCTATTGACTTCAACAACAGGTGCCATTTGTGGAGACCCAAGGGGAACGATTGAATTGTCAAAAAAGATTTAACTCTTCCCAACACCGAATATTTCCTCCCATCACACAGCTTTAGCTCACGGAGACCTCCACCGCAAACTATTCAGGCAACAGCAGCGCTGGGGAAATGGCCAGAAAGGGCTGAAATTAATTGGGATGGATTGATTTTTCTTTCCTGATTATCAACTTGCAGCCATCAAGATGGAACAAAATAAAGCATGGGGGAAATTAGCTAAGCTCATTCTTTCTCCATCGTGAGACAACATTGGAGAGGCAAAAGAGATGGTTTAAATCATGATTTTTAGAATGTAGAAGGCTTAGCAGATGTGGTTAAACATGATGGAACGATTCCAAGGTTAAAGAAATGAATTCAAATGAGATAATGTTGCAGGTAATTCATGAAACAGATTGGAAGGATTTTTCTGTTAAAACACCATAGGATTTGAACATTTTTTATGATCAGTGGCTCTTCTCAGTCCAGAGGTGTAGCTATTATTCTTGATAGCTCTACTTCCTTTGAAAGGAAGGAAATTATAAGAGATAAAAAGATAGATTATCCTTGTTAGACAGTTTGGACTGGGGCTCTAATTATCTTAGCCTCCATTTGTGAACCATAGAAATTATAATTCACTTTTTTTTTACAAGTAATAGTTGTAAAATATATGACTGTTGGAGAGCATGAAATAATTTTGACTTCAACCGGAATTCTCAGCTATCACAAAAGGTATATCTTTCATAACTAAATAACAAGTTCAAGAAACTGTTATTGGAGTTTAAATTAAAGGGTAAAGGAGATGAAACTATTAGCAATTGTTTCACATGTTATTCACAAATCCGCAAAATATATTCTGGATCGTTGTCAACTTATTTGCATCATAAAATATGTTCAACACTTAAGGATGAATTAGAAATTAGAGATCGCATGGTACTTAAATATATGTTGAAAGGGGATTATTGTACTTTACATACCACAGTAAAAAGGTGATACTGCTTAAACTGTTTGATACATTTTTTTTTGTAATAGGATATAACCAAAACTCAAAACTGATTTTTCAAAACTGTTTGGAAAATCACAATACTTGTTCTCCAGAATGGCTGAGCGAAATTGGTCAACGATTCACCTCGGATAAATAGAGTATAGCTTTTGTTATTAAATCTATACAGTTCCACTCCCAAATTAAATAAAAATAAGGGCTTCCTCTAGGATTTTGGATTGAGAAGCCTGGGGGTTTTTTAAAGGAACTTTTTAAAAAACAGTCAATTTGATCCAAACATCTCTTAATTGTTTGACATGTTACATCAGCAATCTATAACATCTAGAATAAATAATTTGAATTCAGAGCCTATTGTGTTTCAACATGGTTTGAAACACAAATATCCAAGATCTCCATGGCTAAAGACACTTTGGCCCAGTGGTTAAAACACAATAAAATTAAATTAAATTTAAAAAGTTGACATGGGGGAGAGCAATACCCACTAAATGTATACCTTGATGATCTTTTATTTCCATTATCAGATCACTGGAAGTGTCTAAGGTATTAAAAGAGGAACTAATTCACTTTTGAAGGAATCTCAGTTCTCCTTGTTAATTTCCACAAATTAGAATATGTAACTTTTAATATTCTCTCAATAGATTCAGAGAAAATTAAGAGAGATGCTGCATATTATTTTGTGCAACAAACAGGTTTGTTATCCAGACATTATACTGACAAAGAACTTGAATACATAGTTTCAAGGTAATTATACTTCGGTTTGTGCAGCTATCTTAAAAGACTTTGCCAAGTGATAAAAACAGAATGTGGATCCAAGTGGTAGAATAATAGTTATGAATACGATGTTCCTTTTAAACCTTATGTATCTTTTTAACGCGCTGTCCTATTAGACAAATGACAAGCGATTTCATACATGGCAAGGTAGAATGGCAAAGTTTCTATTTTGGATAACGAGCCCAAGAGTTTTGTTTCCTTTTAAACCCTCCTGTATGCATGTACAGCTGGCAACGTTGGCAAATGGTGTATTTTATATAAAGTTCTGTCGTGAGGTCTATTCATGAAAACAGTTGATTTCTATACTAAAAGTGCTCCCTACAAGGTCGTGCATTTAGATAGGGGATATAGTGATAAATAACGGATAAACTTTTGATTTTCCCCAGCTTCTACATGTTCCATGTTTCCTGCTTGCCAGCCTCTGGGTTTCTCTCCCACATATACAAACATTAATGTTCTCCACTCCAATGTGCAACCATAACTACATAACTACAAAACTAGGCTTCATAGCTTTTAATGGAATTTCTATGCAGGAAGAATGATGTTACGATGACAAGGCAATGCTTCCTTCATATTTTCCCAACGTACTACCAGTTCAATGTTTTTGCCAAGCACCAAGACAAATAACACGGCATGTTCTGCAAACATGGTGAATGCTAGCAATTTGCTTTTTGTTCTATTGAATAGAGTGGAGATGAAGGCATTTTTAAAAAAAAAATAAAATTCTAGGAACTGCTTGGGCTTAGGAGCAGAATGCTCAATTTTCTGCATTTTTGTTTTTGCACTTTCCAATTGATTGGTTGGAAGGAAAAATGATTGTTGGAGGGAATAATTATTCCAGGACTGTTCTCTGCATTCAGAGATAAACAGAAGGGAAAATTATTGTACTGCTGGTTTCGAAACATATTGAAGGCATTAGGAATGGGGAAAAACCGGTTTCCCGTGGTTCCTGACCATACGTTCTGTATTTATGGCTTAAATTTGAGTGTTCTATTTGGGTGCTGTTATAGCATGACAGAAACTAGTGAAGATAGAGAGCATGTTGAGATCAAACTCCTTAGATATTAGGAAGGTGAAATGTTTTGATCCAGATAAGTGTAGGATATAATCCTGTCCAGCTGCTGCTTTCCTAAGACTACACTAATATAATAGGGGAAGGAAGAATTCGTGTTAGAACCCCTAGGTCTCACAGAATATTTTGCAAAAGTCAATAATATTTAGTCCTCTTGCTGCCGTCCTGTACGGCAAGTGTAAAAAGATACCATTGACCGAAAGACTCTGTTCCCGTGGCTCAGAAAAGGTGGAGAACGTGGGTCACGTATCCCTTTGATCTTCCTTTTACACAGAGAATCGGAAAAAAACATATTCTGCAAATCGTTGCTAGGTATCCTGGGAGTTCCGACACTCCTTATCTCCGATGGCTGCTCAAGGATGAACAGTCCATAACTGCAGTGCAGGTGGCTAGATTCTGCGCAGCAGAACTGGGGATTCATCAGAAACACGTGTCTAATCCACCATAGTTACGTTATATAACAAATGTGGCGAACCCTTTGCACTGCTTGTTCCTTTCCCTTGTAGCATTAAACTGACAACGGGCCACATTTTATGGATTGTAATTTTAGTATAATTAGACCAGACAGACTGGGTTTTATCAGATTTTTATCAGATTTTATCAGATTTGAGTTGTTGTTTATTATTTTATACTAGAATTTTCAATTGTATATTTACGGAGTGTTTTTATTTGTTCTGGTCTATGACTGCAATAAACTGAATTGAATTGAATAGTCCTCTTGCAACCAATATATAAACACCAGTGAACTGTCTTAGTATAGTAACCTTAATAATAAACTATAAACTAAACCTCAAGGGCCATGATGGCACATTGGTTAAGGAACAGAGTGGAGCAGAGCGGCTGAGGAAAGACTCTCCCTATGTAATTGGGCTGTATAGGAGACAGTGGGAGAATTGTACATTCAGACTCACTTGATTCAGTTAATGTAGCTTTACACTAAAGTAGAGTTAGCTTATCTGGCTGTGTTTCTTGTCTGGTCTACCTGGTAAGACTGACATCTCAGAGCCATTCCTTCCTGGGCTCCTATTCCTTCTTATAGTTGCACTCTTAGGAAAGTGGTATCTGCTGATCAACAGTTTCCACAGCTGTGTTCAGCCACCACTGCTAGGTTCAAATAACTCAAGGCAGCGAACATATCTAACACAGCTTCCTCCTCTTAAGTATTGCAGGCTAATTCTGCTGACTGTCGATGGCCGGCAGTTTGGCAGTTTGAGTCTTACCGGCTCAAAGTTGACTCAGCCTTCCATCCTTCCAAAGTTGGTAAAATGAGGACCCAGATGGTTGGGGTTAATAGGCTGACTCTGTAAACCGCTTAGAGAGGGCTGCGAAGTGGTATCTAAGTCTAAATGCTTTTGCTATTGCTATATATGTTTAAATATTCTTGCTCTGCATCATAATTGCTCAGCTTTATTTGAAAGACATATAAGCCACAAAAAAGTCAACTATATGCTGTAGTTCACATTTTTCTATTTCCTAATTCTGTGCATGTTTCTCCATTTGATGATTCTACCCAAAATGTTAATCTTTGCAATTTTGCTGGGGAAAAAAAATCCTCTCTTGTGCAGATTACAATACATTTCAATAATGTAAACAACAATTAAATAAAGCATTACAGAGCATCAAAAATTGCCTTAGAGATAAAATATATGCAGATGATGTTTTGTTGTCATGGTTAAAACTACTTAATTTCAATTTGAAAATGGAGAATTTTGCAAGACAATGATATATTTGAACCGCTGAAATAATCAAATCATTCTTATATCACATTAGTGGCAATTTATCTCTCCTGCCAGAAAAGGAAATTATTTCCAACTATAATAAATGGATTTACGTCATTTATTTCCAGACTAGTTACTTCTACATTGTATAGATTTATTAGTAGATGGAGAAGCCCTGATATGCCAAATGTACATGAAGTTTCTAGAAGATGAAAGTTATTTCATACCCTTGTGAAATAATATGGAAAGTGGTGCTTAGAAATATTTCCCATCTTCAACTCAACCGAGCAACTACTGTAGGTTGATCCAAATCTTGTGCATGTTATTGCAGTGCAGAAATTTAATATATATTTTTTCTTTTTTTGACCCTTTAATCCCTTTATTCAGGATGGAATTGGGGCAACTGAATGGAGATGAGCGTTTACTGACCAGATGCCCTTCTTGATGCCTAGGTGGAGTTTGCAGCACATATTTTATCTTTGTCCCCGATACAGAAACATCTATCACTGCCCTAAGATTGAACTCTCAACCTTTCATCTTCATCTCTAGGCCACTATGCCATTCAAATTGAATAAATAAATAAAACCAAACAAACTTTCCTCCATTTTCCAAGTTCGTTCCCATCAGCGTAGACGAATTCGTCTACTTGCTAACAGAATCTGATCCATTTTAGCATTCACATCTACATCTTACAAATTGTAATGATAACTATGCCATACATTGTAACCCCATGTGTATCTGGTTAAAGCTAGCCAGCTACCTAGACAAGCTAAATTACAGTTAACAATTAGATATGGTTGTACCAAGTGGGGGAGGCCAGACTACTGGTTACTCTGCAATTTTTCATCTGAATGAGATTCCGAGCAATGGATGTCTTCTTGAAGGTCAGAAGGAGATGGGTTTCTTCCTTCTTTCAGAAATTTGGGAGACTAAATGTTTGCTTCTTTGGAGAAAGCAAAGTACTATACGAAATAGGGTGAAAAGAAGATCCATGTTTTTGAAGATGTATTCTATCGGTTGAATATCTCAGATCTTCATGCCATTTTGTGTTTTGCCTGGCTAGCTTAATATTAGGGTTTGGTAACTATGGGGGATATATATGTATATGCATGTAATGAACTCGAGCAACTGCATTTAATAAATAGAAGGCTGGTTTGGTTTAAATTCCTATCTGACGTTTCTGACTCTCCAACGGGCAATTTCAGTCTTGGCAGGTGCATAAAATCCAAATTGTGACATATTCCTAGTTCATCCATACCATCATTTTTATAATAAATGATGGACAGGCTCCAGAAATATGGTTTGCTTTGCCCCAAAGGATATTATAAGAAAAATATGCATGGCCCCAAGGAAGTGTTGCATGTAAACTAACACGCTTTTATTGTTTGGTACTTCAGAAATTTGATATTAATTGTCATCGCCCTCCATTCAGTGGAGCTGGAAGAATTGCAGGCATCAAACAAATTGCTCTTGTATTTGTACACATGAATTTTCAGGTCACATGCAATGTCATTTGCTCTGAATGAACGCACTCATGCTTCACAAGCAGATCTGCTGCTGGCTGCTGGCTGGTTTTCTGTTCATTTTCAGTCAGAATCTCTGAACTGCCCCTCGGAGTTCTCAATTTATATCATCATAAATCTAAGTACTTTACAGCCTGGATATTTCTGGCTGCTGGGGAAAAAAAGGAATAATCTTGATGAAAAAGTGACCCAGATCAATTCAAGATACACCTTAAAAGTCCATATTCTTCCTGCTGAAGCCATTTTATTCTTCTCAGGAAGAAGTTTCAAAAATAGGAGAAGGAGGATAAGCTTTCCTCACCAATGAACTAGGGCCTCACCTTTAGATAGAGCTGGTAGACAAAGGACAACATCCTTTTGAAGCTTGGACAGCTGTTTTCCAATTCATGAGAAAGAAAGAAAGAAAAAGAAAGAAAGAAAGAAAGAAAGAGAGAGAGAGAGAGAGAGAGAGAGAGAAAGAAAGAAAGAAAGAAAGAAAGAAA